>JAPYZS010002188.1:0-16095 GCA_030522925.1 Trissolcus japonicus
CTCTCTCTTGTTCCTTTGATCGATTGATCTATTGATTGGCGCGCTCTCGTTCCGCCCTTCAATTGACCTTCCCATGAGCTTGCGCTCCGCCCAGGCCTACTTGGGCACGCAAAAAAAATGGCAGCCGGTTTTTCGTGGCTTATTTATTTGTCATGTTACAGAACTTTATAAAAAAATAACAGTTTTTTATTTCTCAATTAACAATTCAACATATTTAAAATAAGAACAAATAATCTACATCTTATATGTAATTGAAGAATTTATCGAATGTCAAATCATCTTAATATCTTTAAATTTGAAAAATCTGAATTCATTTTACATGGATCTTCGAGTTGGCTTTTGATATTACGCGTTTATCCTCTAATAAACTTTTTTTATTAGAGGATGATTGTTTAATACTTTCTTGTCGAACGAATTTGGCTTTTTAAAAAAATTTAATAAGACCGACTTGAATGATGCTTGCTGATTCCTGACTACCTTAGATTCTTCTGATACTCCGAAGTCAAACATTGTATCATTGAGAGGGCATTCGTCGTCCATTGTGATGTTTAACAAACTTGAAATTCCTTCAATGATAGTTTGCTTTACTTTATCTCGTTGTGCATGAGTCAAGCATTTCATCCAAGATAGTTTAAATCTTGGATGAACTGTCGCTGCATTCCTCTTTCTCATTCTCAACTTTGAAAATGTTATCAAATCGTTTTTAAACGCTTCAAGTAAATCATCTATCAGCGGTTGCACACGAAAGAGATACTCTTCTTGCAGTTTTTTTTCATTCATTTTCAAGCGAAAACAAACATGGTGCAAGATAATCATAATCACAGTTGTTTTCTCCTTGTAAAATAGTCAATTTTTCCATAAAAAATTTCATCACTTTGATGTAGTCTCTTAAGTATTCCAAACTAGCTGATCCCAAAGGACCCTGAATCGAAAGTTGATGAAAAAGTTCAGGCGTGAGATCTTCAACTTCAACAATAGCAACGACTGAGTCATAAAACGAAGTCCATCTTGTAAAAATTGGTCGAGGAAAGGGTTTGTAGTGAGTAGTCTTTCTGAGTCAACGTAGACTCTGGTTTAGACGCGCTGTTTCTCAGACAGTAATAGCACAGGACCACCTGTCATCCTGAACCGCCGGGTACGTCCCAGGGATTCGATGATGTGTTGACTCTAAAAGGAAAAGATTCAATCCGTAGCTCCCGTAACTGAAAAGAACGGAGGGAATTAGTATCTAGTCAGTGCAGTCAGTTGCAGTCGTATGTTTTCCTGTCGAAGATCGTTTCCTTTCAAATGATTCCGTAGTGTCCGTTGTGGCATGAGATTTAATGTGTGACTTGCACATCTTATGTGATTTGGCAAGTTAATGTTGTCGAAATTAGCATAAAGAGCATAATTCCTCTTTATCTTTAATACAAGTGCTATTCAAAAAAACAAGTGGGCCCTTACTAACAGGGAACGGAACCGAGTAGCTCCACACTTCCAGGGATGCATAGCCATCCGATTGCACGTGTTCGCTATAATCGTTTGACGGGAAAACGTGCGACCCTCGAATCTTTCCAATTTAGCATACAACCGGGGACCGATAGATCCCAGCTGTATCCGAGCCTGCACCATACGAGGTAAGGAAAGAATCTTGAGTGCACAGGATATGCGGAAAAACACGTTCGAATTACCTACTTGCCGCTCCGAAAGAACCTATCCAACCAAAGTTGGAAACGGTACCTCATCACGACTCATAAGTATGTTTTGTTCGAGGCGCCCACGATAAGTGTCCACGCTAGAGGGCGCCACTATCCTCTACGCGTCCAAGACGACCAACGAGTTGGACTTTCGCCACTAGAGGGCGAAATGCGACGATAATCCAAATAACGCTACTGGGTCCTTCAAGCGGCCTAGCCAGCCTGTGAGCAACACTCAATTTAAATTCTAAGGGAAAATTTTAGCCACGAGGTTGGTCGCCTCGCTAGCAAGACCAACAGATCAAATTGAACTTTACAATTAGTCATCTACAGCTATTGCATCACAATTACTTTACATTACTGAAATTTACAACAATCGGAAATCTCTATCTTGTTTATTTACGCCAAGCCGGCAATAACAAATTCATACCTGAACACAAAAAAATTCAAATAATTTTACTCCAATTTTACAATGAATCAAATTTACGAATTCAAATCCTAATTCCGACAATATCACGGAATACAAATTGGAATGAACTCACAGGTGGCACTTCGGTCCAGATGTAGGCTCGACCTCTACGACGACACTTGCAGAACTCTCTTTTCAAAATTTTCTTTTCCAACAGCTCAGCTCGGTTTTTCAAAATCCCGCTGGACGGGGGCACACCTCCCCTCTCCTCGCTCTCCTTCGTTATCGCTCGGTGTCGTTTTGGCGCGCTGTTCGAAATTCGATGCTCCCGCTGTTGTTTCGGGCCTGGCTTCTGACTTCCTTCGCTGCTGCCACTCGCGCTTACTTCTTGGCATCTTCACCTCAAAAATTCTCCTTGTTCCGAAAAGAAGTCACCTAAAGTCGGGCATTGACTCACCGATTAACAGCACCTTGAGGCTGATCTGCGAGCAGATCATTTATCTCCCTCGTGACCCCCTATTCGTCGGGACATCTCGGCATTTCCGCTCACCAGAGTAGATGACTTCCACCGCTGGGATTGGCAACCAATTCAGCTGGGCAGCCGGTGGTCCTTGTCCGGGAAGGCGATTGCGCACGTCCATCTGCTGATGGCACCCGGAGGTCGGCAGCTTTCCGCGTTCGCGGCAGTGGCTTGCAGGCATCACGTTTGTCCTGTTGCAACTCTAGACAAACTCCATTTGGCCCTTGGTAGTATTTCATCACCCAGACAGGCCTGTCCTGGGTGGTCTTTGGCGTCGACACTCGGCAGGTGTTGAGAAAGAGCAACAACGTGTTCGAGCTCGACTTGGCTCGGTGGTTACCCGCAGCTGTCCCTGGTGGTCTGGGACTGGATTCGTGGACTGATGGCGTTGTCCACGTTGGTGCTCCACGTTGACGGTACGTCCCACGCTGCATGCCCCCTGACCAGAACGGAACCGAACGCCTTTACAAATAATTGCCCTTCAAAAAAAAAAACTAAAGTGAATCACTATCACGGAAATGAAAGAAAAAAAAATTAAAATATAAAATACAAAATCAATTAAAATAAAAGAAAACCAAATTGCTCATGTGTTGCTCCCAGGTCCCGTCGCTTTCGTCGCGCCCCATCTGGACCAAACACTCCGCGTCATTTTTGATGGGCCAACAGCACCGTCACATGAAATAATATTAATATAAATAATTTACTTTTCTGTAATGTCGTCGCACATTTTAGGTTACCCAATCTCAATCCGGACGTACTTGGCTTATCACTCATTTTTGACCACAAATAATATTTCCGCTGGCATCAAAAAAAATTCTATGTCCCAGAATTCATAAACACAATTCGAACTTCTCTTATCGATGATTCAGTCGACAGACGGCGTATTCATCGTGGCTTGTATTCCACGCACCTTCAACCGCGCAACTTTGTAGCTAGTCTTTACTCACATTGACCAAAGGCGACAAAAAGTGTCCAATAAAAAGCGTGCGCGCGCTCAAAGAAAATTTTGAATATACAAAACTGACAGATATCATTCAGAAAATATTTTATTGAATAGTCTTTTTAATTTATTAATAACACATAAAACTTGATTTAACTGAGAATTATTTAATTATTAATTACAAAATCAATTGATTATCGAGTAATTGATTACTACAGTCATCAATTACTGAGTAATTAATTACTTAATAATCAGTTACTAAGTAATTAATTACTACAATAATCAATTCCTAAGTAATTAATTACTATAGTAGTCAATTACTAAGTAATCGATTACTATAGTAATCAATTTTTAAGTTCTCATTTAGTATGTCAATTAATTATTGAGTGATTGAATTACTTGAATACAAAATTGTTGTGTACTATCGGTTGCGGTGTCACCTTATTTTTTCTAGCATAGCTTAGCATTTTCTAGTTCGCGTTTATTTTACGTTCTTTTTTTTGCACAATAGTTTTTAAATGCACGATCTGTCATTCGCTTTGCAAGAGCGCGATAATATGAAAACACTGTGTAATTTACTTCAGTTGGCAACTGTTGATAATTTTTGTGCGCTATTTTTTTCGCGAAAATCACATTTTTCAGTTTCTTTGTATACCAAACAGAAAAAGAGTCTGATCGTCGATGATTTCGTGGTACACAACGATTAATACAATCATATAAAATATTGCCAAAAATGTCAACATTATTATTCACATTACCGTTACAAAAAATCTCATTCCAATCAACTATTCAAAAAATAGACGAAAAATAGACACAAAATAAATTATTCAGAAATATCATTACAATTCGTTCCCACAAAATGGAAATAAAGTGGGTTTTCGTTTGTCGTTGACATCAATACGCACAAATCAAAATTAAGAGCTGGATGGTGTGGGTCGAGTGGTAACATTGGATCTGGAGCAATAGAAATATCAATATTTTCTACGGTTGAGAAACAGAGATCTAAAAACGAGTTATGCGTGTTAAAATTATATTTTAATTGAAACAAATTCAGATAATTGATCCCGTAAGAAAGACATAGCGCAGCTTCTCGAATGTGAGGTGTAGTTGATTCGCGAAATGCGGGTTGAGCGCTAAGACGGGTATCGGCCCAATCAAGTTGTGAAAAGTTAAAGTCGGATAACAAGTTGGAATGTACATAGCACCAAAAATCAATAAACTATCTCGCAATTGATTGTAATATAAACTTGTTCGATGCTGGGATCCAGATTACGAATTTGTTGCGATTTAAGCGGTGATCTAACGCCTATAAGTACTCTCGATTTACTACTTGATAACTGATTTTTATGGCAACGAGAAATCTGATAGTCTTGAAAAATCAATTCTGACAAGAAAATATCTTGATAAAGCCAAGTTTCGGTGAAAATTAACACATCGTAATCACAATGCAGAATTTTTCGGCGTAAAATATCTAGTTTGGTGCGCAATCCTCTCGCGTTTTGATAATTTATAGAAAGTTTGTTTATAGAGCATTCCCGGCTCGAACGTTTTTTTTACCGCAATTTGTTTACCGCAGCGTCAAGTTTCGATTGAATTAAAGGTCTCCATTCTGCCAAAAAGATCATTGTGTGCATCCTGCAAACTTATATTGGTTACAGTAGCATTTGGACTTTTTGCGGAAGTTTCACTGCGAGTTTTTGGCGTTCTGACGTCGAGCGAGAGATTAGGCAAACCTTTTTTGCTCATGATTATTGTGGTAAACTCGGGAAATATGCAAGACAAAAATATAAAAAAGGATTAAAAATTCTTGAAAAGGCCAATAGGTTTAAATTTGGATTTGAATTCAAGCTGTTGGTAGTGTTGTCACAGAGACGGTTACTCACGAAGCGAGGAGAGAGCTATTGTACGACAAACGACTCTCTCCACTTTCCGAGAATGCCATTTGTTTATCCTTTAGGCAGCAATTACGATGATTTGACTTCTCAATTTAAAAACGGCTGGCACCGATGGGAAAGAATAGTGCGTCTTATGAAAAGTAAACAAGTTCGGCATGGTTGCAGGCAATGACAGCAGGCAATGTGACGGTAGTTTAATCTCCGGCAGGTATGCAGTGTAGCGTGCGCAATGTAACGGCAGCTTAACTCCTGGTACGAAGCAATGGCAAACTTGCCGAGCTGTTGGGCTCGCGGGGAGGATTCAGCACGTCATGCCGTCCGATAAATAGCACAGATGATTTTCAAATAATGATTTTCCTGCGTATGTTTCTAAAATCAGAGATCAGAGCTGTGCCGCCAAAAAGGAGGCACAGGGATCGGGGCAGCAGTTGTTTCACAGCAAACGTTATTTTGAATGACGGATTTTTTCAGTTTTGCTCGAGATTCAGACGATGTAGTCTACGAGTATAGGATGGAAAAGAAAATTTTACCCACGGATCTGGAGAGAGCAAATGAAAACAAAAGCTGTCTCCCAAAACCGATAATGCCGTGAAAATCAAAACTCCCGTGCTGCGCTACGATGTAGATTGAGGTTATGGATCACGCCTGGCTCCTATTGTTATCCTTTTTATAACAGCGTAGATTTTGTGGTAGAAAAATTGATAAGAACCGACAGGGATAAATTATTGAACGTCAAAAAAACTGTGAGACGTGTACACTTTTGTTAATTTTGGTGATTTTATCAATAAAATCACAGATTGATCTTTGGATCGGTATTGATGTGTCAAAAGCGCGCCAAAAACAAGTGGTCACAAAGTGGTCATACATTGAAATTTGTTGAGTACCAAGAAAATCAAGCAATTCAAGTTTTTAGTGAAAGTGCTTCAGAAGCTTAACAATTTTTTCGTAAAATTTGAAAATTGCATGAATTTCCGGGAACTGAAGGCACTGAAATATTTTGTAAGAATTTGAACGAAATTTTTGATTTCTTGATCTTCACAAACAAATTCTGTTCAAATCCTTCGGAACGATCTTTGGCTGCAGCAAATTTCAATGCTATGGCAATTAAAGTAGATTCTTGGATTAAATATTCACAGCAATTGAAGTGGAATAATCAATTGATAATACAAACAAATAAAAAACAGGTTTTCTCGGATTAACAATTACATTAAGAAGTGTTTTGCACTTATTTGAATATTGGATTAAACCAAGCATAAGCGACATGTCTTACCTTTTGACTTACACGCTTTCCTAAGATCATCTGGAGCTTTTTCTGCAGTCAGAAGTCGTTTTGGAAACAATAATGATCCTACTTGCATCCAGTTTATGTCTGCTTGGAGAAAACTTTTGGTTCATGCTCAAATCGATGGTTCAAAGTTTGCTAATAGTATTGCTGAAGACGATACATTGTTTCTTCATGTGCCATCTACTTATTTGCGAAAAGGAGTAGATTCTATTTATCGCGAGGAACCACAAGAGTTGGCCGAGCAATTTATTGTAGATTTTGATCATGATTATTTTTTTAATGCAATTTTCGAGAATCTGAACAAAAGATACATAGATAATATAGCTGCATATATAGCTGGATTCATAATTCGAAAAGTTACAGCACTCATTTCATGTGAAAAATGTATGCACAATTACATGGAACAACATCACTTTCGCAAAACCTTAAAAATACAGTAATCTTAATTGCTTCCAGTGATCTTGTTCACTTGGGCAGGATAGCTGTAATTACTTTTAGAGAACAATGTACGAAATTATCATCTGTAACAATGCACATTCTTATTGTGAATGCTCTGCGAAAAGCGTCTCCGCGCACATTCGATCACAGTGATCATGTTTTTGATCAAAGAATAATACAATTTTGTTTCATTTTCACATTATGCATTCAAATTCAAATGTTTAATTGAAAACTTAAATCTCAGAACGCTCTGTTGTCTTCGTACGGTACTTCGCATAACAACGACAGCACTATGCCTCTTTGTTTTCCTTCTCTTTCGTCTACGGTGTCCAATCCTAGCATTACCACGCGCAGTCCGTATACTATATGTCAATGGTTTGGGACAAGGCGGGTCTGACTATCCAATCAGCGACCAAGCCTAACAGATCGCTTGGCTGAAAAACAATAGCTGTCAGAGAGTGCCACAGGGCGATTTCCCGAACTTTTGATAATTGTTTATTATTGTTTATATACTGGTTATATATCGGTTTATTGCACTTGAAGTGCGCGCCATTATTTACAATCTCACAATGTTCGTAAATTTTACTCCTATATTTTGTTTGTGCATCATTATATTCTCCCTCATCCTCTCCGCTTTCTTCTTTCTTTTCTTCTGGTTCAGGGACTCAGAGGGAGAAGATACTTCAAAACGTCTATTTCGAGGCATGATTCGCAATTTTCAAGTTCAGCTCCTAGTTTGAAAAATGTACGTATAAAACATAAATGAAAGAATTTCCATTTATGGAAATACATTTGAGACAAATAAATTTTAATTTTGATTATTTCAAATCTTACTTACTTATTAGCAGCTTTCACTATTTAAAACTAAGCCAAATAAATGATAAACCCGCAGAGCGAAAATTTTCCTGACTCTTTAAAAAAAATTTTATAACAAATATGGTTAGTTAAAACATAAAGGGTTATTTTAAAGAACAACAACTTTGTAAAAACAAGGGTTGGTTTCATTCCATAACGCCATCTACATTTTTGACATTCACTGAATAAATAATAAGTTCTGATAATGATGGAAACGAAAAAAAGAATAGCAAAATTAGCAATATTCTGTTTTCTTTTATGAAGTAACGATTTTTTTAAAACGCTTTTTTAAATTACAACACTGTGATTCGAATTGTCCATGTTGCCCCGGGCGAGTTCGAGTCCGTCCGTGTATTCCGGGACTGGTAAAGCGAAGGTTGGGCCTCAGGGAACTGGGATAGGTCAATGCCAGGCCGAGGGTATACCCGCTCCCAACAATTTCGGCCCGCCCCCTTACATACTCAGCGCTGGTGACTAACTGGATGATGACTGAATTTTTCAAACTACATGAAGACAAATTTGCGAAGAAACATGGCAACGAGCCCATGGAAACGGAGAACGCTGCGCCAAGTAGGGAAATGAAGAGTATATAAGCAACCTTGTGCTGGCGAAACCAGCTATTGCTCGAGTAAGGGAACTGCTTCTCAAAGTTCCGAGCAAGGACAAGAAAACGTAGACGTCTCCGAAGCTAATTGGCACAGAGACTCTGAAGACTGATACTCCTCGAGAAGAATTTTAGCAGAAAAAACGAATTGTCGATAGCTCGCTCGTGCTTGAGAAGACGATTTTTGTTGTACTCCCGAGGGTAGCGAAAAAACCAAAACGGCACAAGGAAAAGTTGCTGAAAACAAGTGATGAACGTACCCCTCGACCTGCCATAGCAGCCGTGAGACAGTTAGCAACTATAAGGGCATAAAGGAAGACGGCAAAGAAAGAACAGAACCACGTATCGAGGCCATCCCGACTCGATACACTGCTGGTCAAAGCAAAGGAATGGCAATCCTACGCTGACATTCTCCCGACACTCAAAAAAAGTTCCTCCAATTGAACCTGAACCACTGTGAGGCAGCCAGACGTTGCAATACTCTGCGAGCAATATCGTGACATCCAAAACACGACAGCCTGGATAGCTGACAGCACTGGCCAAGCAGCTATTTGGACACACAAGAGCCTCTTCATCCAGGATGTACAACCAACTAAACACGGGGAATTCGTGTGAGTTAAGGTGAGAGACATTTATATCTGCAGCGTATACGCCTCACCGAACGCTACCGTCGAAGACTTCCAACGAACACTGGATGAAATTACAAGCGAGCTGTGAGGCAGGCGACCTGCTATCATTGCGGGCGACTTCAACGCGTGGTGATTGACGTGATATTTGCGAGTGACAACTTGGTGACTCGCGTTGTATCTTGGGAAGTCGGAGACGAGTATGAACACAGCGACCACCAGGCGATCATCTCTGAAGTCTCAACTCACCGAAAAAGACTTCAGCAACTGAAAGGAGACATTCTTGGAACCCGCGCTCATTTAATCGAGCAACGTTTTTTACGATGATGGAAGAGAACATCGAACTGAAGGGCTCTTCAGACTCCAAGGTCGCTCAGTTGGTGAGCTTTGTGAGCAGCGGCTGTGATGCATCGATGACTAGGCGGTCGAATGACAATCGACGTAAGCCCGCCTACTGGTGGAACGAATGTATCGCAGAGCTCCGAAAGAAATGTCTCGGTGCCAGGCGTAGAGCACAAAGCGCCCGCGGAAGCGCAACCTTCGTGGAACTCAGGGATCTGTACAATATAGCCAGAAAAACTTAAAATGAACTTAATGGCCTCGGAAAAGCCATTAAGGCCAGCAAGCGACGCTGCTGGAAGGAGCTATATGGAGAGGTGGAACATGACCCATGCGGACGACCCTATAGAACCGTCATGGCCAAACTGAAATACCAGGGCAAAGGGCACATGAGTCGATGGGCTCATCGACCTTATGGATGGGAGATGGACTCACCGCCTTATTCCCAACATTATCTCATAGAGCACGAGGAAACACGGAGAGGTTGACTTTTGCCTCACCCAGTTTCTGACAGGTCATGGCTGATTCATGTCGTACCTGAACCGATTCGGGCGTCCAGCCCGAGTTGTTTAAACTCACCATCTTGTCCAACATTTGATCAAGCCGAAAGCACGTCTTCTTCGAGTGCCCACGTTTTGCTGTGGAGAGAGAAAAGCTGACAATGAAGCTCCAGAGTATACTGACATCAGAGAAACTCGTCAGTTTGATGTTACTGTGCGAGAAGAATTGGAGGTTAATGGCAGAAATGGATTCAACAATGATGAAGAGGCTGAGACAAGAAGAGAGGGCGAGGAGACAACAACCTCGACGCTAAAGAGGTACGCAGGAAGCCAGTCCACCTCGGGCGAAGTAATGCCTGGCGGCAGTGCCACGCAAAGGGAAATAGGAGTACCCAAAGGTTAGGTTTTTAGTGGGTAGGGGTCCTAGGACCGAGTTCCACAGGCCCTCGGAGGTTGTCATTAGAGACGTGCAACCGAGGGGTGCGTTAAGTGCATTTTCCTATCCTTGTGATAAAAAAAATATGCGACATATATAGGGTGTAAATTGTAACATATATGTCTTCTATAAGAACACATATATTGACCATCTATGCCTGCATTAATAGGGCATAAATGAGGCATGTCACACGAATGTCCCATATATATTGACATTTATGCCCCATATATGTCTCATATAGTGGACATTCAAGTCCCATATAATTTAACATACATGGGCCATAAATAGCATCCATCTATGACCCGTGAATGGAAACATATAAATTTTTACTTTAGAAGTTGTAATATTACTGTTTGAGGTGCGACCGAGTGACGCCCTCTGACAGCTATGTTTTTGAGCTAGTGACATGTTTTCATACGCCGCTGCGTTCAGAGAAAATAGCGAGCGTTGTTATACACTCTGATGTGTGCGATATTAGAACGAATTCAAGAACTACCGCAAAATTGCTTAAGATGCGCCCTGCACCACCTACCGTAAGGTGTGAAAATGTCAATTATTGTCAATTATTTGAATTTAACCCGGGGAGTGATCGCAGCGCCACCTGGTGTTTTCTGCAGATGAAAATTACAACGCAGAGTGGCGTGGGGGTGAACAAGTTTTGTATTCTTGCGGGTCTGGTTGTCAGCGTCGCCTGGTTGCCCAGTGCGTGATTTGTGTGAAGCGTAGTGAACTTGACGCACGCTGTATGAATTTGACGCACCCTTTACACGCAGTGTGTGCGTTTCGGACAGTCGACTCGTTACGAGGTCTAGGGCTCGCAAAAGTGCCTTTAGGTGACACGTTTCGAGTGCATAGGCGAAGTCTTCGTTAGGAAAACGTGTGTCGAAATGCCTCTGAGCAGGCTTATTTAGTGAAACCATTTTGCGGTTGATTGGCGAGAAGGGAAAATTTTCGATATGCCATCTGGCGGTGTGGGCTTATGTATGTGTCCGCAAAATCGATGCCCGTACGGTGCTGCCGCGCGCGCTCGACGTATCAGCCACGTCACGTGGTGGCGCTAAGCTGGAGAAATTTTAATGCTGTCGAAATCCCAAACTACGAATGTCAAACTTAATTGGTATCTTATCCATCGCAGAAAAAGTTAACAAACTTTCTATTATTCAGAATAATAGAAAGTCTGATAACTTTTTCTGTGATAGATAAAATAACACTAAAGTTTGTATAGTGTATATTTTAGTACAGATTGAAATCATATAATAATATTTGATCGAGTCTAGTCAGAAAGAGAAACCTTGACAGCCAGGTGAAATGAGTGATAATTTTTGATTCGAACTTTCGATTAGAACTCTAGTCACCTCCCTTAAAAGATGACCATCGTTTGCAGGTAGACTTTATTAGGTAGATTAAATGTTATATTATTATCTAAATCTGCACTATATAAGAAAAAATTATCAATCTTTCTGTTATATTGATTTGACATTTTCGCAAATGTTTCGAAACGAAAGTCATCTTGTTAGTCAGGCGACTAGACCAAGTTTGAATCAAAATTTTTTAGTACAGATTCAAATAATATAATAAATTTAATCGAGTCTAGCCGTGAACAAATCTTAGATCATGTCAGCCCCTATGGCTGATACTACTATTAAGTTCACACAAATCAATTTGCAGGGGATAAACATTTAGGGACGAACAAGGACGATGCCAGAACGTGTGTTATCACCAGAGGTATTAATGGTTTTCAAGGGAAACAACTGCTGGAATTTCTGTAAGAGACGAACATGTCAGTGGCAAACCAGGGAAATGAACCGATGTTCGTGACCAGAAGCAGAAAAGAGGCCCTGGACCTGACTCTGTGTAGTCTGAACCTCAAGGAGGAATTACGAAGATGGAATGTCAATGACGAACCATCCATGTCGGATCACAGGACGATTAACTTTATTGAAAACGATCTGCCGCAGAAATCCCAAACACACCAACTGGGAAGGATTCAAGGAGGAATTGCGAAAAAGATTAAAGCTGTTTAAAGGAAGACGTGGCTCAAAATTAGACGTAGATTGGACGATGCAACAACTAGGGGAGAATCTGGTCAGAGCATATGAAAATAACTGTCATCCTAAGGCAGTGAGACCCACCAAATCAGCTTGCTGGTACGATAGAGAGACTGAAGAAGGTAGCAAGAAAAGCTTATAATAAGGCGAGGAGTTTTGATTAAGATTTTGTGGAGGTCGGACGTGTCTTGATCCGCTCCGCGGCAGAAATTAATTCGCAGTGATTTGGAAAACCGATCGTTATTTATTCGTTAAATCTTATTAATTCTGTCTTTGTTGCTGCCTTTACCCGGTGAAGTTTTTCGCGAAAATTATTAACTGACTGTATGACTCGAGTGGCTTCGAATACCAGGATGTCGAAATCAAACACGACCTCGGGGAAGTCCACGGGCAACCCGGATGTGTTATCTATATTGAACACCATCAGATCCCAAAGGGATCTGATGAAGGGATCCCAAAGCGCCCAAGATGAAAGATTTTTTATTGAAAAGACAAGCAATAGAAACAATCACCAAACCAGTGACGGGGAAGTGAACATTGCGGCGACCAGTGAGGAGTTTTCGAGCAGCATCTCTAATTCAACTGGAACTGTCGAGTTGTCACGCTGGATACGATACGTTCCTGCGGACTCGTCACGCGTGCAGCACCACCCCTCCACCTCAGCGATACTCGATGACGACACTCGACTCAACACTGGTAGTGGGACAGACTACGTCGAAAGGGTCTACTCCTTATCTGGAACGGACAACGTCGCCTCCCCTCTCCTATCACCAAAACATGCTACAGGCATCGCATATGATGTTTCCAGTGAGACACCGCTCGCATCCGCTTGCCTCACAAAATTGGAGGGGACACAAACCAACAACTCCCGACAATCCAACACCGAAGCAGCAAATTCTAATCTTTCATAAAGGCACACACTTTCGAGTCATTTTCGAGTCTTTTCAAAAATATGACTAGAGCCACTGTCAATGCAGCTAACCTTGCGTCAGGCACTAGTCTAGACTTAGTGAAGCCATGCTACAATGCTTGTAAATTTGGTTCACTGTGCACTATTTAATGCTCCTCTTACTCTCCATTTTTTTCTTTCTGTAACGAATAATGTTTTTAATATACTACGTTCGCTTATATGTACTTGAAACTCACAGCAATATTATACAGTTCGAAAGACTCCAACAATAAAGACTTTGATTGATTGATTAATGAGGCGAGAAGGAAAAACATACAGTAGAAATGGGATGCGTATAAAGAATTCTAAGGAAAATTCAAGAAGGAGGTTAAGGCGTCAAAAAGAGCACAGAGATGGACGGTCTATCATATACTGCTGGACTAGCCCGTTTAATAGCAAGAGATAACAGTGCCAAACTGAGGCTGCTGAAGAATGACGCAAGTGAAAATGTCGCTTATTGCTTAGTGCAAATTATCTGGACATTGAGTTGGGCGAAGAAACGAAGAACACCGAGCGAAGGGAGAAGTACTGCAACTAGAGTAGTTACACCAGAGAAAGTCAGATGCGCCATAGAGAGTTTCGAACCCTTCAAATCTCCGGGCCCAGACGGAATCTTTCCCAAATTGTTACAGGAAAATTTGGATTCGTTACTGGGGATAATAACTAGGGTGCTGGAATATCGGACACCATTGTTAAATGGGTGATGAACATGCTTGAGGGTAGGAGAGTCCACAGTGAGTGGAATGGTAAAACGGATGCGAAAAACAGAGCGAAAACAGATATCATAATTTTATCTAGGAAATATAAACTGAAGAGACTTGAGATGAAGAGACGGGAAAATACCTCCTACGGGAGTGTACTAACGTATTCAAAAGGAGTTGTTATCTAAGGGTCTACCTGAATGAAAAACTAAAATGGAACACGCATGTGCGAAGACAGTGCAATGAACCGCTCAACATATATGTGAGATGTACGGCGGCAATTGGTCGAGATTGAGGCATGAGACCCACTAGTGTGTTCTGGCTGTATCAGACACTCATTAGATCGGTTGTCGCTTATGCATCTATGATATGATGGAAAGCCACAGAAAAGGCCACTCTGGTGAGAAACCTGGAACATATACAGGCGGTCACGATTAGAGGGGCACTGGAAGTGAGGAAAAATACTCCCACTGTTAGACCTCACGAGTCTGGATCTGGAGAGTGTGAGGGGCAGTGGAAGAACTAAGAAGACCTTCGTTTATAGCTAAACTTGATTAAATATTGTAATATTATCCCTAGTGAAAATTTTTCAGGGCGTGCCCTGAACATCTTCAGGGCCTCTTCAGGGCATGCCCGGTTAGTAGAGACAAATAGCTCGAACAGGGGCAACCCTTGAAGGGCCCATCAATGCCATTTATTTCGGGCATTTACCGGGCATGTGACATTGTGCTATGTAATTGCCTTTCAGGGCGAATGAATGGCTAATCAAAAGCCACTAAGATGCCTGCATTTATTTTTTTTAATATAATATTTTTGAACAAATTTTGTATGAAAAATATTTAAACGTTGATAAAAAATAAAAATGGAAAAAAAAATTTATAAATTTTTACAGGACATTGTAACAGCTTAATTACATTTTGCATAATAAATTGTTTCCAAGGTATTAGAGTCACACAAAAATATAAGAAAACTAATATTTCATTATAATTAATATTTAACTTAATTTTCTTAAAAAATGTGATGTTTACTACAAAAACTGCTTCGAATAATGCAATAACATAAGACTGAGTGACTATTATAATAAGGTATCAGAATTTAAAAATTAGTTTAGCTTAATGCGCAAGGTGATAGGCCTGTATTTGACGAGACCGGGTTCGATTCCAGGTAGGAATAATAATATAAGTCGTTTTCTTTATTTATTTAATTGTCAATTTTATTATAGACAATTTGATGACAGGGTTAGCACAATAACACACTAAAAACGTACGATCAAAAATGTTTATTTCAAACGAGGAAGAAACAACGATAAAAATCTTCACTAGTGAATACAACTTTCGACGCGGACCGAAGCTTGTTGCTCTTCGAGAGATGCGTTGTGCAGGTCAAGTTGAAAACCGAATGAATGAGTTCGGAAAAACATTTTCCAAACTCACTGCCGAATTTTTATAAAAAATAGTGGGGATTACTCATTTCCCGGAGTCGGGTTGTTACCTGAACCCGAATTGCGAAAGTTCAGGTAGAGACTCTTTGCGAGCAATAACAACGGAGAAAACGATGGTAATAAAAATGACGCATTTTTGTGAACTGCTGAAATAACACCTGCTCGAGTAAAACAATACAAGACAATAGTTTCTTAAATATGGAAATTGGAAATGATAATAAGCATCTAAAAACTTAGTTAAAAAACCCGGGGCAAAAACCGAGCAGACAAGATTTCTTACAGCTGCACAAAAATTCCTAATACATAATAACATCATAAAAAGATAAAACTAAAAATATTTTCCAAAGGAAATTTCTCATAGTAGAACGTGATAATGAATTATGTTTAATTATTAGTGTTAACAAAAATTGTTTGAACGATCGCCACAGACAAT
>JAPYZS010002191.1:0-14513 GCA_030522925.1 Trissolcus japonicus
TCTTTCAGTATACCTATCACTGTAATTTTTAAAAAAATTCAATTTAAGAATTTAATTTTGCTGGTAAACTATTCCTTAACCTTAAAGGTTCAATGAGCTTTAAGGTTAACAAATATTTTGAATATTAAAACACGTGTGAGTGATTTGAGCAAAAAATCCAGTCAAAAGTGTCGCTCAACGCCCTTGATTATTTATTTTGATTTTAGTTTAATTATAGTAGTCTAAACCTTAGCTCACAAGGGTCATTATCACCACCCCTTCGATATACATATATTTTTGTAAACGCACCCTTACTACTATAAATGCTTAAGCGCGTTATTCTTTAGACATCGAAATCAAACAATGATGCGTTGCACAGTGAAAAATGTGCAAATTTAAGCACAAACGAGATGTGCAAGTTGTTCATCGCTCAGTTAATGGAATAACAATGAAACGTTTTGAAAAAAGGTAACTTATCATCAAACCAAACGATAAAGAAAAAATGCAAATATAAAAAGTTATAGGTTACTTCATGTAATGTAGGGTAACGACGGTGTATTTCGTTTGTCTGATAATTCCAATTTTATGACAGATCATTACAAGTTACTTAATCCATTTATGATTCATTATTTACGTTTTTTACTTTTTCATTTACCATTCTCTTATCTGAAATTATTTTCGATTTTCAGTGACAATCAAGCTGTGATAATTACGAAGTGAAGAGTGCAAAAATAAAACAAAATTTCAAATCCAAAAAAAAAATAAATAAATAAATAAAAATAAAAGAATGCAACTGATGAATGAGTCAAACATAAAAAATTGATTGAAATGGATGGCGAAAGCTCATGTGAGTACGACCAAGATGTGAGTTACGACCAGGGATACGAGTACGAGGACCAATCAGAGACGGATGAAACGATGCTGGACGTATACCAGCTGTGCGTGGAGCCAAGCGTGGTCGGCACTGTCGAGTACGTTGTCCCGTTGCTCGTGGTAACTTATCTCTTCAGCCTCTCGACACGCTACATAAAACGCGCCAACCTGCGCCATGGCGTCTCGACGTTCTTCGGCGCCGCTGTCCTCCATTACTACGTACCGGAAAGTCTCATCGTCATCATCATCTTCAGCAGCCTCTCCTACCTGATCATCAGTCACTCGCGGGGCGCCTCGAGCTCCACCTCCCTGACTGTCTTCCTGCCAAGCCTCCTAATTGTGTTATTCTGCGAATTCTCCATGGGTGCTGCCACCTGGCACAAGATTCGCGGAGTGATGATGATAGTCGCGATGAAAATCATCAGCATCACCCTGGACAGTTACGATCCCGCGCAGCGATCGCTCATCAACATCCACAACTACTTCGGCTACATCTTCTGTCCAGCCACTTGTTTCTTCGGGCCCTGGGTTTCTTTCAAGGACTACCTGTCCATCTCCATCACAAACAAAAAATGGGTCGCTGCTTTCTTCGGACACTTTGTCTTCTGTCTGGCCTTCCTCGTGTGTTCCAACTGTCTGGTTTCTTGGATCTTCAAGGACAGTTATGTCGGAGACTACATCTGGATCGTGGCGTACCGGGACGCTTTGGCGTTCAGGACGTCGCACTATTTTATCTCCTTTATGTCGGCCAGCGTGATCATCCTGGGTGGATTCGATACGAATCTTGCAACCGTGACACGACCGATGGAGATTGAACTGCCGAGATCGTTGGTCCAGGTTGTGATCAATTGGAACGTGCCGATGCACTATTGGCTCAAGACGTACGTCTTCAGGCCAGCCAGGAGACAGTTCGGGAGGTTCGGCGCCATCCTCACAACTTACGCGGCGTCCGCGCTGCTCCACGGCCTCAACTTCCAGCTGTCCGCGGTGTTGCTCAGTCTTGGGTTTTACACCTACATTGAATTTCAGTTACGTCTGTTGTTGTCGGAGGTCTTCGACGCTTGTGTCGGCTCGAAGGCATGTCCACCGAACAAATGCAATCATACCAGAAAACACAATTGCGCCTGGGTGCGGGTCATCAATCTCGCCTTTTCGTTTCTTTCTGTCTTCCATCTTGCGTACCTGGGGCTCATGTTTGATACGTCAGAGCTCCAGGAGACCGGCTACAGCTACAGCCACACCATCGAAAAGTGGTCACAGCTTGGATTCGCTAGCCACTGGCTCGCGTTTTTCACCTATTGCGCCTACTTTTTGATCAGATAGTATATGCACATCTGCTTGTACAGACGGTTCTGTCAGGTCCTGCTTGCCGATGTAGATAAAGAGGTGTGACTCAAGCGGCCGTTATTACTTGCAGTATTACCATGAAAGTATTACACGGGGTTGGGCGAAATGATCTAGGTCTCTGGTATTTGGATACGTGCTCAAAAGGTCACCGGATAAGTCAGGTTAATGCTCGGTTAATCACTGAAGAATGGGTTTGTTATTGTAACAAGAAATTTTATAGTAAGGTAAATGCACCAGTCATCGGAAGGTTAAGATTAAGATGCACCAGTCATAGGAATTTAAAAAAGTTTTATAATTGAAGTTATTGAATATAACGTTCTTGTTCGAGAAACCTTATTTTTGTTATGATATAAAAGAGCTTTCAATAAAAATATACACTATAATAAATAGGGTCAACCGGGGCAATTGTGACACCTGGGTAAAGTGTGAAACCCTGATTTTTTTTATTAAAATTCAATTTATTTGTAACTTTTCATTGTCTGTACAAGTTTGTTATTTACCAATAGTTAACAACATTATTTTAAAACACATTAATTTCGAAACTCGAAAAAGTTGTTCGAGGTGTCACAATTACCCCGGTTGACCCTAAATGTTTGACTTTTTTATTTCAATGAATTCATTTTTGAAAATTCCGATCACTGGTACATTCCGATGACTGGTGCAGTTACCTTACATTTTTGTGCTGGATGCGCAAAATATGCCTTGCTATTTTTACATAAATTTCTTTCCATGTTTGACCAGAAATTTCTGCTATTTGAGCAAGAAATTTCTGTCATTTATAAGCAGGAAATTGGGACTGAGAAATATGACAAAAAAAATTGTCCATTCAACACGAAATTAAAAGGCATGAAAAATTTTGTCGCATACACCAGATAAGCTTATTGAGCTGAATTCCAACTGTAAATGAAAAAAAACCTGAACAAAAATGTTGAAATGCATGTATTGAAATACTGCCCAGCCCTGCTAACACAGCTGTGAAAAAAATTCATCCAATTCAAACAAAGAATATGCTCATATTGGGTATATTATATTTTACAACAACAAATTGTACAACGTTGCACAGACTTAATCTAGGTATTAATAACAATCACTTCGATCGTCACATTTTTTATACAATTTGCACTCGTCTTTTTTACAATCAAAAACTAAAAGATGCAAAAATAATAACAACTTTGGTACATACAATTTGATATGTAGCGACATTTTAAAATCAAATTGTTGTCTAATGTAAATGTATATAAATAACGAACATTCTCATGTCGAGTTGATCTTCTACTGAGATTAGATTAACTGTGATTCGCACACACTTATTCACTTTCGCGCGCACAATCATACTTGACTTTCAATGCTAATACCAATTTCATAATGACTCTGACATATGTGTAACATATTTTGTGTATAATAAATAATAACAATAGTGATAAATAACAATTAGTAACAATGAAATACATTATTTTTTGTCGAATAACAAATTAAAGGAAAACATAAATGCTCAAAATTATGTTTATCATTCATGAAAAGCGTTTATAAAAGCATTATGGAAGACGAATGACAAGTTTTAAAATTTTAGAAGTATATAAATTTTTCTCAAGGATCTTATTCCAAACGATTCGAATTGATCAGCCAACAAGTATTGCTCTAGCTTGCTCGAACAATATAATCATCCTATTAATCCAATCACAGATGCTTACGTATCTTTTGTATACAATTTTTGCATCGCAAATTTTATACATCTTACGAAAAATGCTAATCTTCGCATCATATCACAGTGAACCAGTGTCACCCATTATCATCACGCAGGTGAACATTCTTTTTCTACAAAAGATAAAATTAGCTATGATAACATCAAACATGTATAAGCGGTAGACAAGAAGAATGAAGGAAAGTAAAAAAAAGGAGCAAACGAAAAGAAACGCTGACGATAGGTGGACATTTTTATAGTGCTTGAATTAAAAATGCAATTGTTAATAGAAATACCAATCCTATTTTTCATAAGATTTTGTACGATACTCGATTAATTGTTGTCAATGATGTATTATAATGTGAATAAATAAATTGTAATTCCTATACAGTTATATTGCTTTTGTTCTTATTTCTTTTACAAAACAGTTTTTTCTTGTTCTTGAAATTGTAAGATTGTTCGAACAGAACGAGTATTTTTTGTTAATACTATTGTAAAGAAAAATAATCATTGTAAAGAAAAATGATAACTGATGAAAAATCTTCACATAAATCGTCAACTTTTGCAGTTGTTATAAGTTTAAAAGTGTCAAGCAAAGTCGTTACTTTGTTGTTGTAAAGATAATGCGTTCAGCATTGACTGTTGGGCATCAGCTTGATCCACGCTTGACTCATCGAATGATTTCACCTGGCGCTCTTGCATCTTTGCCTCGGCGAGCCACTCGCAAATTTCATGGATGTACATTCTTCTTTGCAAGACGTCTCTTGTTCTGGGCCGAGATCCAATGTACGTGGAACAACCCTGTAAAAGCAAGAAGAAACAATAAAATAACAGGACGAGGTAACTTGTTGATCAAAAATCCGATGCAAGCAGGGAGAGTAGGAAATTTGAACTAAAATTATTTCCATTCTCTCTCTGGCAGAGGAAAGTTTTTCAATGACACACGCGCCTCCGTTGCATGCTTGTCGTTCTTACTTTGAACGTAAAACAAAAATTGCCACAACCAGTGGCCAATCAACGACTTTTTTTTCGAACTAAAGTATCACGAAGAGTCGTCGGTCAAAGAAATCATTCTCATAAATAACAGGAGAAAAAAAATTCAAAATATGATACAATTTCAATTTAATTTTTAAAATAAAGTTTGTAAAAAATGATGACATACATCAACAGTAAAAGCGGATCGCAGCTGATCCAAGGCTTGGAAATTAGGAATCATGTTCTGCAGATCATCCCATTTCACCTCAACTTCTTCGTGCAAAATTTTCTCTTCGTCCTTCTTGGACGTGGATTTTTTATATTGTATCCGAAATCGAAAAGCTTCCAAGAAGCTTGACACGACGATTGTCAAAACAATCATGGTTATTAGATAAAACACCATGAAATACATCCGGGTATATTGGCCGACCACGATGGTGTAGGCGTTCATCAATATGAACCAGTTGTTCACTACCGTCAACTCGAACAACGTAATACCGCTTGCCATCAAGTTGTCAAACGTGTTCAAGTAATAATATCCGATGGAAGTTGTTGAATTCTCCGAGTATTTGTAAAAATCTTCGACGGTCGAGTTCCTGTAAAATTAAAACGAATATATATACTACATACATATTTATACATTTTTTAATTTGAAATTAAAATAAAAACGTTAACTTTTATTTTTAGTCGTACCATAACTTATAAATTAATATTAATATGTGATTTCATCTTCAAATAAACACGTAATTACTTGCAACAGTTTCGCATATCATGGCCAGCGAAAAGTTCCATGCCAATGATAGCGAAAAAATAATAGAGGACGAGCATGACGACCGCCGTTGAACACATGAGGGGAGTAAGGATGACCAAGGTGCCGAAAACATCGCGGTACCGTTTTTTCATTTTGAAAAGTCGCAACGTCCGCAGAGGACGGAATATCACGAAAATGACAGCGCCAGGGAACAGCGTGATGACACACGCTGCTAGTACGGTCATTATCGATGTGGTTAGATCGAAAAGGTTCCATCCAGAGTTGAGGTACCTTTGTGGTCCCAAACTTAAAACTTTCGTCAGAGCTTCAACGACAAACACTGTAACAAAAAGCTCATATTATAAACAAAAATTGTTTGTTTTTATTTCAACCAATTTAAATAAAGAACTGTACAAACTTACATCCACCGAATAGTAGCGTGTCCCAGCACGCAGCGAACGCGTGAACCGCCGCTTCTTGACTATCATAAGATTCGAAAATTCTCAACGCCATCATGATTGCATTGCACGTTATCACAACATCTAAAAGTGTTTCAGATTTCGTAAAGATTCAATTCATTGACTATTCATCTATACGATTGGTATCTATATGATTTAATATACCTACACATTGATTATAATCTACTTGTACCAACTTCTGATATCTACACACCAATTAACATCTACATCATACAAATTTATTAGTACATTTTGTACTGTCTGGCCATACTTACAGATCAAATGTTCAAAATATTTCCAATCTGTAATCACGCCTGCAACTTGGCACAAGTACTGCAAAGGTGGCCAGGCCGTGCTGTACCATGGAATACTAGTGTACTGTCTTTCCCAGACAAGTATTTCTGCGTCGTACACGGATAAAAATTCTTCTCCGCTCAACACACCCGTACCCGATGAATTCAAATAGTTGAATATCAGGATGACGTCTCTTAGAGCTGAAATCATATTACTGATTTAATAATATTAAATCACACATTATATTAAAATATTATAATTTATATTATAAATTAATCTCGATTGATATCATACGTTTATGTGGAGCATAATAACGCATAACACCCTCAAACTGACGGAACGTGATAGTGTCTGGACTCTGCTTGGAAACGAGCAGTTTGAAAGCATGTTGACAGGCTTTTCTCTTATGCAGAAACAACTTTTTGAATTTTTCACGCTCCGCGGTGGTAAACGACTCGCTCACAACAGCCAACATTAAGTTCATCATTACGTACAACATCGTACACAAATATGAAATGAAGTACAGTGCGTACCACTTGCTTTTGGAAAATGACGCCATCATAACATCGGGGAAGCTAAATTATAAACAGTCATCAGTTTGCGTATCGTTACTAGTACTACAAAAACATAACATGGCACATTGAGAAAGTGATATTGTAAAATAGGATAGTAATTTCGCAAAATAATTGCGATGACATTTACTTCGCAGTGGTGAGTAGTACGAATAGACTGACAAAGCTGTCGTGTAACGTTGCAAAATTGCGATTCGTGTCACTGAAGAGGAAGTAGCCCAGGACCATGTACGCAAGGATGAAGAAAAGTAAGAGCCCAAGCATGTCAATGATCGGGGGTAGCGTCTGCAGAATTTGTCTTATAAATCGTCTGACGCCCCCGCAAAATTTCGTGTCCACCAGAAATATTGGTCGCAGGGCTCTCGTCACTCGAAAGTGCGACGACTGACGAGCCAACACTGTCAGAGCTTCGATGAACATGATGATCAACGTCACACACTGCAACACATTTTTAGATCTCAGTAACCCATTCGGATTTAATCAGGTGGAGGGGGAATTTTATACTGTCACAAACCTTGAGCATAGTCCTTTTGTGCCTTAATGTTGTTCGCCATCCTATCCATCTCAACTTCAACGTCAGTTCAACGCCGATTGATATCAGAGCCAACAATTCAATCGTTCCATGAGCCCAGACGGGTAACTACAAAATAAAAATTCAGTTAGTTTTATATTTATATAAAATTTCAGCTATTTTTGTTAGTAAAAAATGTTTTTTTGCGTTTTTCTCCAACAAGACCAATCAGGTTGATCTTTTTGACGTCGGAAATAGACCGGGCACTAAATTTTACAGAGAAATATGCCCCCACACTTGATTTTTTGAACGAAACGTAACTCCAAAAATGAATTTTGAGTTTTTTGAGGTTATGTGATGGATTTTTTGGACTTTTTTTGATATTTCAGAACCCAGTCTTGTGGGTACTCTAATGAGAGCTTTTTGCGCCCTCTACATAATGGCATAATCAGTTTAACTTTTTTCCAATAGTTTGTGACCATTTTGTGCGTTTTATTAATTTTCTAATTTCTCTTACCCGGAATAACGGAACGGCTGGTTCTTCGACAAAAGCCAACGCCAATAAAATGACCGATGTCAAAAGATCCAGTCCATAATACCAGTTGTTGTGTACCAACAAATAAGCAGGTAAATCTTCCGGGTGTTTCGGATGTGAATCAAATTTTTCATTGTTCCTACCTTCCTGTAACAAAATACATGAAAATTGTTATTCAACAGATCATTACAACTGAGAGATATTATCGAACTGAAAATACGCGCTTGTAAATAAATAGCAGCCTCGTGATAATTCATCTCCCAAAAGATGTCGGAGTCAAGTGGACCGGCGTCATCGTGTCTCGAGAGCGCGATGTCCTCCCCTAGCGTGTTGCCGAGTTGAGATTCTCCTGAATCGATTGCTCGACTCACTTGGTTCGGCGTCAGAACCCGTGATTTATTCGATGCCATCCTCGGCCGTTCTAAGGAACCCCAACACAACATAGATCCATATTCTAGAACACACAAAAACGTAATTCACAATTACTTATATGGTTCATACGATTTACAAACAAACGAAATAAAACCTCGTTACATTAACTAATTATCAACACAACAATAGGTGAGGCGTGCACGCGAATGACTTTTACGTAACAAATTGTGCATCGCAAAAAAAAATTAACATCTCTGTGCTCGCATTTCCCACTCTTTTTTTTTATTTTATTTTTTTTATTTTTTTTATTTTTTTATTTTTTTTGAGGAAACTAAATTAAAATTTTTTTACATTATAATGTTTGCTATCAACATAACAGGTTGAACTGAAAAAAAATATGGAAAAAATTTGTTATCGAAAAATGTATCTAACAAAATTATAGAAAACGATTTGTTAGAAAAGGTTTTATGATTGAAGAATGTCCTTGAAGATTTCACATGTAAGAAATGTTAATTTTAAGCGTTTGAGAAGAAATGAATAAAAAATAATATAGGCTGTCAAAAAATTGATTGGCACCAGTTGTAAAGGATGTAACGTGTGACGGCGATAAATTAATGATAAGATTAAAATTGAATATTCAGATTGGACAAACAAAAGTATACAATTATAAATACCAAAACAGATGTTAACGTTTGTTGACGGTTCTTAAAACTGACGTTTTAAAGATATATGAGAAGGGTAAGATGTGTCAGTTGCAATTAATCGAAGTACCAATATTGTCATACGGATAACGATGGAAACTGAAAAAGCACCCATGCGTATCGCTGTTATACAAAAGTGGAGAAGGAAAAAAAAAGTTGCGTGGGAGAGGAAAAAGCGAACTTACTGGGATTAGCTGTTTGAGTGTTGTTTTGCAATGTGACATCATCATTTATACGTTGATACACATCGGTGGAGTCGACGTTATTCATTGGCAGCACCGCGAGACATGCGACTGACTTGTTTCGTTCTTCAAACACAAATCGGACCACTTTGCGATCTCATATCGAAACCGCGATCCCGCACAAATAAAACAGCTGATCAAATGAAAATCGATCCAAGGACAACGACCTACTGTCAGTCGCGCCACCAATCAACCAAACCGAACTCTCATCCCGTCCTTGTCTTTCGCGTTTGAAAGAGAGAGAGATTTCATATTTGGTCTCACTTTAAGAACACTCCCTGAAACACCCAAACAAGTTTGGATTTAAAAATCGGAATGCGACAAGTTTGTTTGTTTTTTTATTAACAAAACAAAACAAACAAAGAGACAGATCTTAAGATGGAAGAGAAGTCAATCTTTGCTTACTCTTTCCTCCCAGCTATGAGTGATTTGAAGTGCACAACCTGCGAATTGTATCCTTCGGATATTAGAACGTCTCTTTCGTTTCATTGTCTTTACATTTGCAGGTAACCAGTTGAATCAACAATGATTGTTTTTTTGTTGCGCCCAATAACGTTGACAATACCATAACAATAATAAGTGCAAAAAGTGATTGCATCTTAAAAAAGATTGGACTGATACCAATCTTAAATGACAATCTGAGGGTAAGACAAAATTTTTATTTTTATTTTTGTTGATTGTACTATGTATATGTACATTTTATGATATTAAATACATTTTCTCAATCATTCAGATTTTGGATGAAAAAGTATTGTTGGACGAAATTTATGACGCCTGCTTGTCATATTCTATTTTAACAAAATTGTCACCTACTTGGGTCAAGGTGGGCAAATATTTTATCCAAAGTCAGGATTTCATTTCGTACAATCAAACTCCAAATGCTGTCGAGGTCGACGTTAGTCGGTACAGTGAGTATTTCAAAACATCAAAAAAAAAATTTAATAAATTATAAGTATACAAAATATTGAATAATTTGGAGTTTTGTTTTATTTTTATTAGGTGAAAAATTGTTGCTGTTACGATTGAGATCGGTTGTTATAAAATTCGAGTCGTATTTTGAGCCTAAAACATGTACGCCGAGATGCTGGAACAGGTATAACGAAAGTAAGACGGGATGCATAAATATGTACCTGTCACAGCAAGTGTACGTTTTGCCAAGGTGATATTATACAACAAATAATAACGTTTGATTTCAGTTGATGATGTATAATTTTTGTTTAATAATCGAATTTGTTTGTAACTAGCATGAAAAACGGAAACATAGTTTCAATTAGCAAGAGTATCGGTGGAAATTGTATCCGAGAAGACTGGCTGAACCAGGTAACATAATATTGAAATTGAACTAACGGTGAAAGTTCAAATTGTTTATAATTTTCACTTCCATTTCATATTTTCAGATGATTCAGATGATTATCATTTATAATTTATTTTCTAATCATCTAAATTCATTATGAAAATTGACCTTTGCCCTGATCTCCCCTAGTTAATGATTATGTTCAGTTAATAATTCACGTTTGATTCTTTTCAAGTATGGATACTTGTTACCTGCCGAAGACGAGCTATCATACTGCAAAGTGAAACATCTCAGTTCTGAGCAAGATATAGTAATTTATCCCAGTGTGTGTCTGCTCGCAAAACCTTTGCAAGTTGTTGGCTGCTGTATAGACAGCAAAACCGTTATAGCAAGTTTTTTGAGAACGCTGATTCTAAATAATCAAACTGTTTGTGGCAAAATTTTGGAACTGATGGGCACTCAAGAAATGGAGTCGAAACTTGGAATAAAAAAGGCACAACCAACTTTATTATCCAACTTTCTCGTTAATTTATAACTTTCTTTCATTTATTTTATAAATTTTCTTTCCATTTTTATCTTTTTTTTCATTTTTCAGATTGAAGAAAATGTGGAAGATGCTCAAAACGACAAGCAGATTTTGAAAACAGAGAAACAAGCATTCGACACATTTCTTCACGTGCCAAAGTTTCATATACCCGACGAATCTTCTACACAGTCAACTTTACAAACTGTAAACATCTCGTTTAATTTGGATTCATTTTCTATAATCACATTACTTGGATAGTGTGTATTGAGAGGAATTTTGTATTGATACACTAATCAAACATTTCCAGCATGATAACAGTGAGATAGCGGACGTTGATGAAACGTCTGAGAAAGATGGTACGAATGAGAATTTCGAATGGGAAGAGTGTCATGAATGCTCCCAGATAGATACATGCACTCAGAATTATGATACCGTGGTAACTGTGCCATTCGATCTGGACAGCATCAAAAGCATACAGTATCCAACATCTACAACAATAAGCCCGGAATGTAAGTCTTTGTTCCAAAGTATCAATCCATCTTTTTAATTTGTACTGATGTACTGAATATTAACATCTTAATAATCTCATCTTTCAGCCTTTCAAATACCGAAGAAGAGATTCAAACATGGAAGCTCATCGAGTACCAAAAAATCGTGACAGCATCTGACCAAAAAGAGGATCAAAAGATTGAAACAAAAAAATTGAAATTGAATTGATAGAAAAAAACATGTTTTATCAAAATGAATAATACACTTGCACTTCAAACATAAATATACTGCGCGGTTTTTCAAATTAAATAGTCTAAAGTATAAATCAATATCAGTCGAACGTTAAAATGTTTGGTTTGTTCCTGCGACGAATAAATATATAAATAATTGTCATTTTCCGGATACCGGATAAACTAGATCAATTTTAACAGTTCCTTTCTTTCAGCCTCATTTTCTATCCCGATATCTATCAGATCGGCCTCTTGAAGAGTTGAAAATAGTTCGAAATCAACCTGCAAGGGAAAAAACAAATTGACCAGTTTTATTCAACTGAATTAAAAATATGCTGATACAAAATGTTACCTCCTGTTCTATAAAAATAGCCACGTGACGATCCAAACCATGGGCGTGCAACAGCCGCACAAGTTGATTTTGCGAATTTGTTAGAACAATGCCTGTTGGTGGTGTTGAACACCTCGGGGGAGTCGGCGTTTTACTACCATAAGCATCTTCGTCATCATCGCTATGTGGCGCGTTAGGTGATTTAGCTGGCTTAAAATCCGGGATAAATCCTAGCGATGTATTCAGGTCAACCTCATCTTCCTCATCCTTCAGAATAAGGTTCGGCGGACGAACTTTTGCACATCTGAAAAGGAATTTCCAACAGTGATATAAAATGTAAAATATAAATCTTGTACGTCTCTCATTGCGTAACATCTGAAACTTTTAATCTCTTACTTGTTTGACGGAGCAAGAGTAGTTGATGAAACTGCATCACAATCATTTATAGCTGTATTAATTGTTGATCTGCGCGTATGAAACGAGACAAACGAAATTCAATATTATAATTTGATAATGGAATTATGTAATTTCATCAAACTGAATTTGTATCATAAAATGAGAAACTCACACAGAGTCGTCCGTTGGCTTTTCAATCAGATTCCTGAAAGATAAAAATGCGTCATCACTAAAAGTAATTGGCTCATAGAGCATGATTCAATATTACAATAGAATGTGCAATTATAAAAGTACCCTGTCGTAGAATCGGGAGAAGACCTGTTGATTCCTCTATTATTATTATTATCGTAAGGAAATTTCCATGGGATATTATTTATGTTTGCTCTATAAAAACAATCCAATAATAAAGATTAGAATAAATTTGTCGATATTAATACGAAACAGCAGTAATGTTTCAAAAAAGAGAGAAAAAAATGTTTGCAAACCGTTTTGCTAAACTAGCGCCATCAACCGGACTCTGTTCACGTCTTCTTTTCATCGAGAAATTATTGGTGCCCAATTTGAAGCACACATTTGGGGACATACAATAAGAGCCAGTTTGATTGTAAGTCAAATTCGGGGACAACATATTATCTCGGTTCGCATCCGATTGGCTAACGACATTAATAGTTAAATGATGAGGATTTCGAATTTTGCCATCAACTTTTTTTGGTGCGCCCAAATCTTCTGGGGCGTGAATTGCAATTTCTGGATTTGACTTGACGCATTCATTATTATTGATCTCATCCTCGCTAACTGACACGTTTGACTTCACTTGAATATTATCGTTATCGTTTTCCCAGTAATCTTCTACGCTTAGTCGTGGTTTAGCTATTTTGCGGATGTCTTCGTGAACGGAATGACGCATCATGTAATGAGTGTACTCACCTAAAATTTAACGTTCTACGATGTGAATTTAAGATAATATAAAAAGTTGGTGAGACCGGGTCGAAGTAATGATTTTTCGAAATGAAAAATCGTTATTATAAATTACGTTATCTATAAATATGACATTGTTATAAAAATTAAAATTAATAATTAGAGAACTGGATAAATTTGTACAGATTTTTCGCTCCGGCCTCCCATATAAATTCGAAAATAATATACTAGCTGTCTGCAGCGACACTCCAAGTTGCAAAATTCTTAAAACCAAGCTTCTATCATCTTTAGTAGCAGCAACGCACAGTGGACTAACATCGTCTGTTGCTGTACTACTTATCGCAACTGGATATCGTGCAAAGATGCACTCAAAAGCTTCTCTCCCTGCTGCTGCTGCTATCCCCAAAGTCGACATACCTAAACATGAAAAAAAATTATAATCAAAGATGGAGAACAATATTTGTTTAATAATAAAAATATTAAATGAACAATAAAGTTTAAGTTTGAATTATATTACAAAACTTTAAATTGAAATGTTTGAATGAAAATTGAATTTAATTTTTTATCAACATTCAAATAATATTTTTTTTATTTATAATATGTATATTTATAATATTTATTTTTCTACTTGTCTTATTTCTTTTCATTTTCTATTGAACAAAAAATAACTTGTTTATTGCTTCTTTATCTGTATGTTTTAATAATGTTATATATTTTATAATAAATACAAAACCGTTTTGAACCGTCTCGGTCAAATCAGACCTGGGAAAAAGTATAAAATTATTTATATTCGGTTAGTTAATTTATTTACGTTATGATTCATATGTAAATGCATGAATTATTAAAAAAGTTCCGGTCGATAATTGCAAAGTTACGTTCTACATCAATTGTCTCTTAGTATCACATTTTTTAAAAACAATTTTATATAACATTTCAAGGTCGATGGATTTTTATATGCAGTTTTTTGCAATTTTTATATTGCAGTTTTGACATGGATATGTCTTTCCACTGGGGGTCCCTGGATGACCTTTAACCCCT
>JAPYZS010002194.1:0-12984 GCA_030522925.1 Trissolcus japonicus
AAAAGCATCTTTTTCATTTTGATAGAATGTTCTAGAACATTTATCAAAATTTCTATTATTTATAACTACGAATCGGAAAAGTCTAAAAGAGAGAAACATTCATATTTGGGATCGGCAAGGTGAGGGCTATAAAATTTCGCTATCATTTCACAATTTCAATAACTTTTGAATTTTACAAAAAATAATAATTTCCGAAATTCGGAAATTCAAAATAATCAGTTCCGAGAAGAGGCAAGGGGAAAGAAACCTCGTATATAAAATGCGACGAGCCCAAAGGGCAAACAACAGTCGAAATCGGGCCTTTGAAATTGAAAGTTCACGCGTCTCAATTCAAGGGTGAGTAAATCTTCGAGACCGATCCACCGGGTGCATCCAGGACGCTCAAGCCTGACCAAGGCTAAGATCCGTGGAAACGGTTCGGGCATTCGGGTTGTCTTGCGGGCTTGCTCTTCCCTGGCAAGGGAAACTAAGCCTGAACAAGGCAAGAACACTGTCGCCAGGAATTGTGAATCTTGGGGATAGCCCTGAGTGCGTGATTGGGTGCACTCCTGGTCGGATCTCGAGATTGGGATTCCCCAAGTGTATTAGCATCTAAAATTTCAATCAGTGGTCTCTGAAAGAGACCACTTCTTTTTAGTTTTAGTTAAGTTTCTCCGAAAGCATCTATCTTCATTTTTCTCCTTTTCTAAGTCGCATCAAAATAGGTAAGACGTCCAATTTTTATTTAGGGGATCAAACTGAGATGCGCGGCTAAATAAAATTACATACCTTTCACCTCGCCGGTCCCCGAATCTAACTTGGTTAAACAAATTTTGAAGATTTGATTTTGTAAAATTTTGATTTTTGAGAAGATTTTGATTTGGAGTTTTAAGTTTTTCAAGAAAATTTTGATCTTGAGAAGATTTTGATTTGGAGTTTTGAGTTTTTCAAGAAAATTTTGATTTTGAGAAGATTTTGATTTGGGGTTTTGAGTTTTTCAAGAAAATTTTGATTTTGAGAAAATTTTGATTTGGAATTGCGAGTTTTCAAGAAAGTTTTAATCATGAAGTTTGGTTTTGATAAAAAGGGTTAATTTTCGATTTTGATCATAAAGTTTGTACTTTTCGTGACGATTTAGAATTCTGAGTGCACATTTTGAACTTTTAGTTTTTGAAAAGTTTTGATTTTGGATTTTGAACTTGTGGTTTTCAAAAAGTTTTAAATTTTGAACTCTGTTTTGTTTTGCATTTATTTTGAAACTTTGAGTTTTATTTTTTCGAGAAAAGAAAATTCTCAACTCGGAATGGAATTTTGGGTAGCAATTGTTTAGAGAATCATCAATAATGATGATTGATTAAGATAATCCGACTTGACATGAGTATTCAAAGTTTTCTAGAGTTAACTACGTAAATCTACGTTTAATCTGGTTCTTGGGCATCAACTTGAGTAGGGAATTGATTCGTTAATAAATTTATAAATAATATCATAAATAAAACCGATTCCAAGTGAGCTTCTCGAGGACACAATGAATGGACTGGAACAAGTATATAAATTAGAATAATAAAAAAAAAACAGGAATCAGATCTTTTCTTTTACCATCATAATAATTCTGTATTTTTTCTTTCCTTTCTTCTAGGTGTCAAAAAGCAAATGATGATTTGTAGGTATTATGCAAAGACTACTTTGCAATGATTAAATCCTGGTTAACTGAGCTTTTCCATGACACCAAAATGAATCTATCTTAATATTTTCACTTGATATTGATAGCGATTGGAAAACCCCGATCAAGTCAATCACCGTATTATCGATTTATTTACTGAAAAAAGACATTTTCCTCTTCCTTTTTTTTTTTATTTTAAAAAAACTTGATGAGCGATTGACAATAGCACGCCCTGAGAACGTCAATCCATTCTTTTTTTTTAGTTATATGATCAGGAAAGTGCATCATTAGTGATAAGATGTTTATCTTTATCATAAGTAGTTATGAGGTTATCAATAACTAAATTGCAAGATGGCAATAGGTCTACTTGCAAAATCAAAAAAAAAAAAGAGAATCAAAAAACCAAGTTACACGCGTAACGTGCGCCACATTTTTAGAATGACCCCCAGCGTATAAACATATCCATGTCAAAAAAACGGCGGATACATGGCAACTCAGATGGGATTCTTCCACGGATGCAAGGTGGACTCACCGCCTCATCCCCAACATCGCCACATGGAGTACGAGAAAACATGGAGAAGTTGATTTTTACCTCGCGCAACTCCTGACAGGTCACGGCTGCTTTGAGTGGTACCTGCATAGATTTGGGCTGGAAACTTCGCCATTTTGCCCAACCTGTGATAAAGTTGGAGAGACACCAGAGCACATCTTATTCGAGTGCTCTCGCTTTGCCATGGAGCGCCATGGAGAGAGAAGCGCTGAACCGGCAGCTTCAAACGACGTCCACACCTGAAAACCTGGTCAACTTAATGCTACCACACGAAAACAACTGGAAGGTAGTAGCCGACATGACGTCAGAGGTGATCAAGAAACTGAGACCGGAGGAGAGACCGAGAAGACAACCACCTCAGCAACACTAGAGTGAACAGATAGCCAGTCCACCCCAGGCAAAGTAATTCCTGACAGCAGTTCCGCACGGGAAAGAATGGGAGACCCAAGGGTTAGGTTTTTAGTGGGTAGGGGTCTTACGACCGAGTCCCATAGGCCCTCGGAGGTAGTTATTAGAGACATGTCACCGAGGGGTGCGCCAAGTGCATTTTCCTACCCTTGTGACAGAAAAAAAAATATTGTAAACCCATCTATTTTTTTGACCATAATTTAAATAAAAATTAACAAAGGTCGGTAACGAAAGCTCTCCCTATATCGGCAACCTCCAATTCCGTAGTTCGACTCTTTCGCCACCAGAGGACGAAAGGTCCGCGAGCGCGTATAAATAGAGGGCCGCTAGTCGGAGAGCCATCAGACCTGCCCCGTCACCAATACCATCAACATCACATCAGCCTACTCATTCGCTACCCCCACTCCTTTACCGATCACTATATAACCCAGGCGCTCATGCCAGAGAGCTGAGTCTCACTCTGGACTCGCTAGCAGTTGCTTCGGTTGGCTCTGCGGTCCTAACCTCTCCCTGTGGAGCTGCTTCGGTTGGCACCACATACCCTGGAGCTGCTTCGGTGGGCTCCTGTAAAGCTGCTTCGGTTGGCTTCACATAACCTAACAAACCCTACATTTCCCGTGAAGCTGCTTCGGTTGGCCTCACACTTCCTAACCTTCTCCGTAGAGCTGCTTCGGTTGGCACTACATAACCTAACCTTCCCCGACCTCTACAGCCAATAACACAGCCAACACCACCACCATCACCACCACCATCACCACATCAAACTCCACTACCAACCTATCAATGAAATAGAATCTCTCTCGCACCCCACTCTACCCCTGAGCTAAATTATACCGGTGTCAATATATTTATATATATATATCTTAACAGCAGTTAAGAATATTTTAACCTAAGCTTAGTAACGCGCACGTAACAGTTGCGCGCCTGGATTCGGCCGAGCAGCGCCGAACAAATGATTACATTAAAATTGTTTTAATGGAGTGCCCTTAAATTTTATTGCACGTACATGAGTATTAGAACCTAAAGTATATTGTGGTTGAAAAAGGTTGAATATCTGATAATTAAAATATTTAAAATTCTATTCGTTCATTTAAAATTTGTTTTTAGTTAGTTAATATGAAAATTATTCGGCTGGCTTGATTTTCATTGTAATCTACTCACTTTTAAAGGCATTCAGTAAGTTCTATTTAATTCCTATCATTGCAACTAAAATTATGATTTTAAGAAAAAAAGTGCAGACAACTTAATTTGTTGATAACTTTGTTCATTAACATCGCATCAATCAGAAAACAAACATTCTGGAGATCAACTTTTAACCTACTTTTCTATACGGTTACAAAAAAAAACAACTTTTTTCAACTTTATAAGATATAGGGGGCCAGGAATTCTCATTCATGTATCATTATTCCATATTTATGAAGGTGAATTCACGAAAAGTAAATGTTTGGGAGTGACCTTTATTTATTGAAAATTTTCGATTTTGTCAAATGGCAAAAAATAATCTCAATTTTGATCAATTAAATTTATTTGCTGAGTTCAAAATTAAAATAGTAAAGGGTTGATTGTAGATCTATCCAATTCTCGGGAACGAGATTGGAAATAAGTTTCAAAATAAAGTCGATCAATAATACGGTTTCAAGCAAAAACAAACCCGAACGTATTACATCATATCGCTCAGGCTGAATGAAATTTAAATGCCTATTATTTTGATTCAAATAAAATAGATTAGATTAGGATCAAAATAATCGTGATGAAAGGTGAAATGATTTACTAAAATTTGCATAACTTTTAAATTTTATAAGAAAGGTCGACGCTGACCACAATTAGTACATATAAGGGACATAATTAATTCGACATAGAATACCATTGGTCAGATAATCAATGATGCTGAAAAAACATTACAATTCATACATTTTTGCCCGCAATGACACTGGGGCAAAATTGATAAACTCTGGATCAACCGAACCTCGGTGATCGCTTAAGAATTTAGTGCAACTTGATGACTCTCGGCACCGCAAAAACAAAACATCAAAATTCAAGGACGTGATTCGCATAACCGAATTTGATATAGTTGCACAGTAGATTCTATTCTTGCGACAACTTTCAGATACAAACAAACAAATAATTAGGTGAATCGCCTTTCAGAGTATAAATGTACACTAATAATTTCCACGTTGATGCAAATTTTGAATGTGGCAATCAAAATTAAACCAAACTGATCGAATCAACAATAATATGAAATGAGGCAATAATAAAGAAATTGGACGACTTAAACCTCGAAAGAACATTGATTAAATTTTGAGTTACTGATCGAATAAATAATTGAACTAAGGGTTTTCCAGCAATGAGATATGCCTTCTAAGCGTACAACAATAATTATTAAGAACAACCAACAACACAAGAACAGAAACAAGACTGGTTGTTAAACAAAAATGGCTGCCCTTTTATACCCTTGCAAGTGCCTTAACAAGTGGTGGGGATAAATATTTGCTACTTCTTTCCGAAATGGCGGGAAAATGATAATAAAAAATTATAAGTTTGGTATTGGTTTTATTGTATTTTATTGACGAAATTTTCTTTGTTTTATACATTTTTTATAGCGCTGTTGTTTGCGACGCCAATCTTGAACAGTGAATAACAATTTCACTTAAATTTAGAAAAATTTAATTTCATATGATTCTTACCGATACGTGCAGATTCTTTTATGTTTTCTTTTAAGTAAGCATACAATTGCTTTCACAGATAGGAACAGTCATTTTCAATTTTTAATCAATAGTTTCAGAGTGTTTCCTTGACCACAGAGCTTACAAAAGCCATGGAGCTTACACTATTCTAACATAGTTATTACCTTATCGAATCCGCAAAAAAATGTTTTTAGCTTGGATTATGAAATTTAACCATGAAATACGTCAAATAATTCTTATATAGATTGATTCTGATGTGAAATGTAAAGGGGCCAGTGAGCACGGTGATCACACGAGTTTTGTCCCTTGACAATTTCCAGATCTCGATAATAATTTCTGGTCATCACAATAGCTGTTTTTCCCTTTCACTGTGATAATAGTTTTTCAAATTCTATAAGCTTTTCATATTACTGATTGAAGAAATTTTATGACCTTGTTGTCGATACGAAAATATTCAATTCTATTGCTTATTATATTTTTGTCGTTTTCTTAGGAAATGAATAAATAGAATTCAGATTGTGATAAAGTCATGATTATTGGACTAAAACAAAGAGAAATGAGATCTTCTATAGTTTCTCTTAACTGGCTGTCGTTGCGCGATTGTTTTTGATTGAGTATGTTAACTTGCGGCAAAACTCAATAGAAAATTTAACTCAGAACATGCGGCGGAGCTTACGTTTTCGTTCAGTTTCGTAGTATAAATGTGACATATTCATAAATTCTTTACTATTTCATTGCATTTTCTTAATGTAGTCTAAAAAATCAACACTTAGATATATTATGAGGTTACAAAAATGAAAGCTTTTCTGGTAAAAACGATTAAGGACTCTAAACTTTCCGTGAATTCACCCATATAACACTAGGCTTTACGCCCGCATCAACTTTTTCTTATAATTTTCAAAAGGTTATATAACAAACTGTCACGTTTATTCAAAATACATCCGAAAAGATAAGATTCCAATCTTTAGAATGGTTATTTTTTGATTGATCAAGTAAAATTATTTTTTGATTAAAATTTCGGAAGTTAAGCAAGTTCGGAAATTGGCTTTATCTTTTGAGATCAATTTGAACGAAGAAAAAAATAGACAAATGGCTGTGATTTCTGAACAATAATGTTTTTCATTCTGAAAATTCAATGAGTAGTTCTATAGTAAAAAACAAATATTTCGACATGAAAAATTTGAAAGTGTGCATTTAAAAGAATAATTTAATTTCAATCGTTCTTCGCTATGATTTCGTATAATTTTAAAATTTCAAAAAATACTTGGGTAGAAGATCATAAAATTTCATTAATTAATCAACAAATTTCATGCATAACACTTTTTGGCTACAATGAATCATTTCATGTTGAATCAATATTAAGAATGCAGTCAGTAAATAGTTAAATCTTTCAATATTAATAGTATCTAAAAATGAATACTATAGCTATTTTTTTCAATGAAAATTTCACATAGAATAAACCACATGAAATCACTTTCAAATTTAGATCATAACATGAGTGGTATGATTTAGGTGTGAATTTAGGAGAGTGTTTAGGTTTAGGGAATTAGGTGTGACCTTTGTATTGAGGCGGTAATATAACTGTGTAACCTCAGTCTTGGATCCTATGCAGAAAATAACACAGGACAAAATAACACAGGACTACATAAAACGAACATAATAACACAAAAATATTTGACACAAATCAATTTTAATACATATTATAAAACACAATATTACATAAGTTTATTATACGCTTCGCGAATAATATCATCTGTTCAATAATTAACCTTCGATGGGCGAGGAGCGATGACAAACAGACAATTATAGCATAAAAGATATATGATTTAACAGAACAGAAACTTCTATATTATTCAATCAATATAATCATCTATTTCTTAATAGGCTTCGTTTTAAATCGCGATTGTTTCTTGCAGTCGCTTATCTATTGCGAATCAGTTTCATCATAATACAGTCGCTGTTTATAATTTTAATTGTCTTTCTTATTTAATTATGTTGTTTATTAATGAATTTATTATTGAAATATTTATTTCATATATCGAACATTTTCGAATTAATTAAAATCCTACAAGTTAAGGACATGTTAGTGCTTGATGGAAACGTTTTTCAAAAACATCGTGTCGGCAAAAAGAAGAATGTGAAATAGAATGTGATTATATGTGAAATATATTTTGAAATATATTTTTTCCATGTTTGGTATGCCAGGTGCTTAGATTTACTTTACTTTTCCACAGAGACAATGTAGATCATTTCACTTTTAATTGCTATTTATGTATTGCGAAGTCGGGTATGAAAAATACATGATATTGATTTCAGTAACAATAGTTTCAAAGAGGTCGAAAACGCAAAGCTGCATGAGAAAAATATGCTATGATTCAATTTTTATTTGGTGCGAGCTACTGACGTGTCTTTTAACATAAATACTCTCACTTATACATACTTAATATGAATACTGTCAATATGAATACTCTCCCGCATACATAGCGCGAGTCACTACTATATTTTTTCATATGAAGATATATACTCCTTGAAAACTGTACCAAAAGATATTAAAATTAGAAATTTATATTTCATCTATGTTCTAGAATAGATTGGAGGAAACATTTGTAGTGTTGTTTATTTTTCAACAATATTCATATTCACATCAATTGATCATGAAATCATGTTGATTTTGCTAATTGAAGAAGCTGCTTATTAATTTGCTTGAAATCAATGATAAATTTATCGTTTTTGTCTCAGTTCTTGTAATATGAATGAAGCAAGTGATAATATTTAAGCCTCGATGTTTAATAAAAGAATTCTAATGTTCTTGAAGTAGTCTAAATGAAGACAAGAGAAACGGATCTTCGGAAAATGCTAAAAAAATTAACCCCTACATTAAAGGCTAATGAAAATTGGTAGTTAAGCATCACTTCTTTGTGCATTCATGTTGTTATAATAATGAATCTTCTGAAACTCTTTTTGATTAAGACGGTGCATAATGTTAAACGATTTCTCGTTGGAAAAAATTCTTATGATACCAAGAAGGGTTATAAACAAGTCCTTACCAGATAATGTGCAATTTAGGAGATAACGCGGTGAGCAGCTCTATATCGGTAAACCATCAACCCCTTCGTCCTGTCTTGTATCATTTTCTGCGGCCTGGAAAATGAAAACGAATGTCCTCTCTTCAGCAGAACGTAATGCCTTGTGAAGCAGGTACTCATAACGCCTTGCGGATCTGTTGAGATATAGCCCAGGTAGTGTTTCAATCGCAAGGACAGGTATTTGTATTGGTGTTTCATGTATGCGTATGAGAATTTAAAGGCCTATTACAATATTGGATATACCCGGGCTATGCATCACGATAGTCAGAATAAATCTCAGTAAAACAAGCGGAACCGAGGGGTTGTGAAAAGTGTAAAATAATTTACCTAGATCTTTCATCCTCTTGCATGTTTCCAAACATCTTTGCCTATCTCGGCGCCTTCGAGAGGTCACGCAAAGTGCACGCTCACAATTCTCTTTACGACGCATAGAACTTAATAGCCGCGGTCTGTTCGTTGGGTACTGTATACGCTTCTTCAGTGTCGTAGATTTTTTTTACTAAGATTGATATTTGTTAAAGTCTGTTGGTTGATAATATTATATTATTATAGCTATGTGAGTCAAGATTCGTCAAACGGAAAACTTATAAACCAAGAGTCCGAAAAAAAAATACACAAACATGTTTAAGGTGGAATATAGACTTGGATGGTTTGAAAAATTCAATTTTTTAAAAATTTTCAGGGTTTCTCTAATACATTCACGAAGGCGCTCTTATAGAACTTCGTTACAGAGGCTGAAAAGCGAAACAAGCGAAAAAAATGCTATTTACTATGAGTTTATCAATTCATCATTGTTTTTACATTGTTGATTAATTAACATCCGGAGCCTTCAATTTGACGTTTTTTTCTATAATCGCTTCCCATTTTAGTTAGAGAGACAATAAAAAAATCCTTCCGTGAATTTTTATTATTTTTGATTTATTTTCATATGGTAACTTTACTTCTAAAATATTTTTTTTATTCTTATGAAATTCGAACTCCTACCTAAAACGTCTAAGACGTGAATTTGACGGTTTTTGTAAATAAATAAATATTTCGCTAATATTAATTATTTCATATTGATCAATATTGATTATTTATTTTATTTGAACAGATTTTCATTAAATCCCAACTAGTATTAAACAATTATTTTCATGAAAAATGAAAAAATGAAAAAAAAATTGTTTACATTTCGACGAATGTAAATTTGACATTCTCACAATAATTGATTTTGTTGTTAAAAACATAAATTTTAGTTATGTGAATTTCATTTCATCGATATTAATTTTTTTAATTTTTTATAATAAGGCGCGTGAACAAATAGATGACAGGACATCACATTGTTTTCAACAGTCGCTCTTGTGTGCTGAACTTTTTGTTAACATATGTTTCACTTCCTTTTTCTTAATTCAAAAAGAAATAAATGAAAAAGATATTGTTTTGAAATCAAGAAATATACCTCAAGATGAACCAGAGAAAACCAGTTCTACGAAATCAGATCAGATGACCAATTCTCGAAATCTACAAATCAATTAAAAGTGTTATCGATGAGTTCAGTTATATTTATATAAAGCTATAAATAAAGAAGAAATAAAAATTTTATCATATTAGTATGTATTTTTTCATTTAAATAATCCATTTGTTATATAACATGTGCATGGAAAAACCTCACAGGGCGAAAAACGCTGGAAAGTCATGCCGTCAAATTTACGGCGTCGGTCGATTTAGGTATATCCAAACGCCAGCCGTTCTAGTGTTAACAAATAAACAATTACTAACAACAATTTCTGGAAAACAACCAATTTAATTTTGAACAATTGATGAAATGTGTGGATTCAGAATAAAATAATTCGTCAAAATATTCGTTCGATGATATGCGTCAAAATTCGTTTGAATCTTCAAGGGGACCGTCGGGTAAAATGGCTATAATTCGATTGGCTCAACGGATTTTGATGAAAGTTTGAAACCAAAAATAAAATTATTTGTTTATAAAAATGATCGTTAATCTTGTTTTTGTCAATAAACGATCGAAATAAAGATATTTTCAAAAAGTTATCCGTACGCAATTATAATTCGATTTTAATCAAATACTTTAGAAATCTTCGAAACACCTTTGAGAATAAATTTGTTAAACAGAATTCCGATATTTCATTTTGGTAATAAACAATCTACATATATATGAAAAAATATCGACAAAAGGCCAAAATTTTTTTTTTCCACTTTTTTTTACATTTTCATATGTACTTTTTTGAAGGTTTGAAAATCTAAATTCAGTTTTACGAAGCTGAAAGAAATTGAAAAAAAAGCAATTAACGAAGCTGCAACACCAAAGTGGCCGAAGAATAGAAGATTATGATTATTATTTATTATGATTATTAATATTATGATTATGATTATGAGACTGTAGTTACATTGGAAAAGTAAATTATTACTTATTACTACATTACTTATTATTACATTCGAAGTAAAACTTCGAATTCACTTTTTTCGAAAACATTATTTTCCAATTTTCTACATTCGAAATCTTCTAGGTAAGTCATTTTTTATCGAATTTAATTTATTTTTTCTAAATGATCAAAATTTAATTTACTACAATCTATATTGAATTTAATTTATTTTTTCTAAATGATCATAATTTAGTTTACTACAATCTATATTAACGGATTTTAATTACAACAGTTTTTAGCAAAGTTTTAAAGAAAAGAGTAAGAAACACGATTTTTGACGTTTTTTGCTGTTTTTATATTATAACTTTGAATAACGGATAAAATAACGACAATGAAATCAAAATTGGTTAAAAATTGAGCTTTTTGGAGCATTTTAAAAATATGGATCCTACAATATATTCTTTGTTATAAACAATAAATAAATGTTTTATTTTAGTTGTCTTGCATGTGGATTATTGAGGGAGACCTGGAAGCTAATCATCATTGCGATCGCCAGTCCCCTCAAGTAGTGTCCTTGCGTACCCGAGCCAGGTTCGAAGGTACTCGTGATACAATTCAACAATCCATTTAAACGTGATACAATTCAAAAGCCTTTTCAACGTGACTGCTTTTGAGATGTTCTACGTGTGTATTGTCTAGTAAGATCTACGAAAAGACTTCCATATTCCTAGTATGTCGAGTCTCAATAATTTAAACGTCCCTTACTGATGTGTTGTTGAATTGGTTAATCGGGGTGGATAGGACGCGTTTAGGCAAAAATTAATTCTTAAAAAAGCAGACTGAACACAAGCCCAACGCCTAACATGTGTCTAGTGACAGTTGAAAGTGCGAATGCAAGAACAAAATGTTAATGATTGATAAGGGGCACGCGATAGTTTAGGTCTGCAACTATGAAGGCACACGTATTCCAATGATTAGAGCATGATCTGGGTTTTTGCAACTGGTTACTAACGCTTTTTTCAGCATATATATGTCAGAATAGTTAAACGGAGCTGTTGTAGTGGGTGACGGCCCGTGACGTGCGCCGGCAATGTGCGATAGTTCGTTATCCAGATGCTTCCTACACCTTGCATGATGCAAGCTGTAGGATATAGGACTTTTCGGATCTGGGTTGTATGCTAAATTAAAGAGATCCAATGTTTTCCCAATTAAACGTTCACAGCAAATAAGTGCACACGAATGGCTGGATCTCTAGAAGTATGGAGCCGCTAAATGCCGTTTTTTGTTAATAAATGCCCTGCTGAGTACAAAAACAGGGTAAAAGGAACATCAACTTGCCGTGATCCGAAAGGCGATACACGTGTTGTTCAAGACGTAATGCTCAAGAGCATTCGACGTCTTTCCCCATACACAGCGGACTTCTAGGTCAACCATAAGTTGACTCTAAGGCTTTAGAGAGTAACAATGATGGGGTCAAATCAACACTTCATAAGTGGGGAATCTTGTTGAGCGTTATTAGACTCTGGCCAAGACGCGTTTTTTTAGATATTTACAAACAGGACCACCCAACTTTGGTGGCTAGAAAGCTTCATGTTGTAGCCTTACAGGTTCCGCGACCACTAGGCCATCATATTTGGAGTCTCGAATCACCGAAAACAGGTATCACCAGCTGCTGACGTGGCATGTCAGATGGTCTGGGGTTGAGACCGGTCGTAGCGAGCTAATTTTTAGCACGACATGGCCGGAAAACGTATCGAGGCACATATGCAAATTGATCGACGCATCGCTTGCGATCGCACACGCACTTCGCAGGCACACAATTCAAAAAATAGTGACGAGCGAATAATTTACCCGTTACAATATTCAGTTTTTCATTAAGACTGTTAGCATCGATTTACGAATGAATTTTGAATTTTGATTTATTGGAATAATCCAACTAAAACAAAACTTTGGTACAATAATCTTAGAGTCAAATATGTATTCAGAAAATGTAGTAACGATGTTTATTGAGGTGAATTCCCGGAGTTACAACAAACTCAAATAGCAACATTGAAATTAATTACTTTTTGATTAGTGGCATCCATTGTTTATCCAGAATTGTATTGTTCAACGACATCGTTTCTTGCCATTGGGTCAACAATGAAATTTAACGTTGTAACATGTCACATGGACAGGCAACAGCTGTCCAAGTGACAGCTGGTGAGGTAAGATAACATGCGACGTTACCGGCCGATCGTCAAGCGCGCATGCG
>JAPYZS010002196.1:0-17684 GCA_030522925.1 Trissolcus japonicus
CGCGAGTTTAAGTAAAAAAGTCGACTAAAATTCATAGTTCTTAAAAATGAAGTTTTTTATTAATAACTTTTAATGTATTTGTTTAGCAAAAAAATTGTCGAAACATAAAAGTTGCGTATTTTCGTAATACATATTATAGTATTTTTTGAATTTTTTTTTAGCAACTTTTTTTTTATACAAATTTCAATATATTTTGGCTGTGTTCGGGAGATTTTCGAGCGTCTGTCCCCTTATTGCATCCGGCCCTTCAATTTTTAAATTAATTTCAAATTTGATCATCATTAAAGAACTGATATATTAATAATAACCATATTCACTTTTTTTTGAGCAGTAAGTGAAATCACAAATTTATAATATATTATGATACATTGTACATGTACTAGTACTTTTCTTAAATAAAAACAGCAATGAGTAGTAAATATATTTTTTTTATTTACAATCGTTTCGAAAAAACATTAATTTAAGAATTACGGAAGCTCATGGAATCTTACGGAAAAAAAACATTTTTGACGTTTTTTAATTAGTATAATACAATTAAAATTTATTCTCACAAATAAATTAAACACACTTTGTAATCAATAATCAATCAATATCAAGAAGGTCTAAATCTGCAAAAAGAAAATGCAGTATGAATTTATAGAAAATATTTAAAAATTAATTTATTTCATTTTTAATTAAAATATTTATATACTCAATAAGATTGGGTGATGTAATGATCTTGCTAACCCTGTTGGTATTTTACGTTCATTCACATTCCCATTCGACCCTGCAAAATATTTCATTAGTTTACAATCAAACTATTTTTGAAAGAAACAAAAATGAATTCTACTTACACATGTCGACTTGAAGTTCTTCCAATTCGTTCACCAGATCCATTGTAGTATCGTATGACGTACTCTGTTTAGGTGAAGAAGTGTATATATATCCATTGTCTAAAAACCAACACAGTACAAATTTATTTATCGTAATTTTTAGCATTTAAAATACAAAAAAAAATTACACGCAACACTTTCATTTCCTTTTCTTTCCTCTTCTATCATTTCCTCGAACGTTGGTATTACAACAACTGGAGGTAGAGATCTTTTCATTAAGTCGTTTGGAAAATAAACTTCTTCTTGCAGAACTGAAATAATAAAAGATTCGATTTGATAAAAAATTGTATTCAATACATAAAATGTCTCTAAAAAAGTTAAATACTCACTAATTGTTGGTAGATTTATTTCTTGGTTTCATTTTTTGACGATTCTGAAATGAAAAAAAATTTCTTATTGTTAAAAAAAAACTTTTTATTATTTTTTCAATTCAAAATACTTATGAGATCTTGTTTCAACTTCATTTACTTTTTCTTAAGCGTTCAATTTTTTAGTTTTGTTTTCTGTGAAAATAAAATAAAGTTTAAAAACAATTTCAGTTTTATAATTTATATTTTTTGATCGCGTAATACTTACGAGATTTTGTTTTATTTGCATTTTTTTTTTCGTTTGTATTTTCGTTTACAGTTTTCTCAACTGGAACTGAAAAAAAAATGTATGAAATATTTTTTGTTTTAAATTGCTAAATTTTTTTTTTCAATCTATAATACTTATGAGAATTTTTTTTTTTCACTTCATCTGTTTTTACTATCTTGTCCACTTTTTATATGTTACTTCTCGAGGTTCTAAAAAAATAATTCCATATTTGATTTTAAATAATAAATAATTGAATGTTTGTTGATTGTATAAACTCACTTTTGAATACAGAATTTTTTTCGTTCTTCTTCTTTTCACTTTTTCATTGCTGTACAATCGTTTCAAAGTTTGTATTTTCTGAAATATTACTTGCTGTCTCACATTCAAGAGCATCTGAAAATTTTACTTTTAATACATTTTTTAAGAGATTGATTCCACAAACAAACAAAAAATTTATTTATTAATGTGTTTTCACACACACACACACACACACACACACACACACACACACACACACACACACACACACACACACACACACACACACACACACACACATCTACTTTATTCTGAATCTACCTCTATTCTAGTCTTCTTCAAAGCAATTTCTGTAACAATTACACACATGTAAAATGTATCTTTTCAAAGAAAAATCAATTTTCGTATAGCTTACCTTTCACTTTCACTACAGCTAAAGGACAGTTTTTTCATCATAAAATTGATTTTCATTTTATATAATTGATTACTTTTTTGAACATAAAATTGAGAAAAAGTCATCACGTATTTCTGAATTTTTTTTTCACATCATTGTAACTGACCAGCGCACACTAGACACTGCTCTCATCAAACAAAGTTCAATAAGTTTTTTTTATTCAAAACATATAAGTAATTGACGAAATAAAATTGAGAAAATGTCATTACATTTTTCTAGGGTTTTTGTTTCAATACAGAGTGGTAACAGAGTAGTGTGCATCATTAGTGAATATTTTCAGTCGAAGTAGTCTAATAGATTTCTCAAACGATTTCCCAACACTTGCAACGCGGAAATCCCAGATCCGTACATTGGCATGATTCAAGGTGAAAGGTAATGACCTAATTCATAGGGTATCCAGGAAATAGGACAATTGAAAGTGAAAGGTGTGACCTCGTCAAAAGACACCCGCTCCGGATCCACTATCTTACTACTCTTGACTGAAATATTAAAGGAAAATTTTTTTTTATCTACCTATAAATTGTTTTATCGTCAAGTCTTATTGACGGGTAACAACGCGTTGAAATTATTGATAGTTACTCGATGATCTAGTGCAGCTTCTCCTGGACACTTTCGTAGCAGCTCAAATTCTCCTAGAAAAAGAAAGAGAAATAATTTTCCTCTTTCAATCTCATCACTATTTCGCCATTTTGAAATTAACAGATATAACAAAATATATATATGTCGTCTGAAATTTATGTTGCTAAAGTGACCTTTGTTTTTGTAAATAATGCCACGTAGATACCATTTAAAATCTGAAGACAAAATAACCCTGAGAGGTAGAACTCGTAGTCAAACTCGCGCATTTAACTCAGAAATAAACCGAATCGAAACTCCCATCAACTCAGCACTTTCCCTTAATAGATCTTCGGTTGATATTTCCCAGAATCAAAGCACTCAGGTTCTTGAGGAAATAGATGAAAACACTTCTGCATCACCACTCGTGACTCAAAATATCTCACTACTAGATACGCCAAACCCTATTTTCCCTTCAAAATCAATTATCGAGAATAACGAAACCCAAACTGTCAACGAATGGATTGTTATAAACCAAACCAGTGAGACCAGTGACTCCACAACCTATGCTGAGGTTTTCATCACTCCTAGCATAAACGAACAAACCAGCACTTCTATAACCAACCAAACTGTTCTGAATCCAAATCTCACTACCGACACTCCCTTGTTGAATTCCATAGACTTGACAATCCGCACCGATTGTGTTTCAAACTTTGCTAACTCCAACTCAACCTTTAAACAACACAATATTGAACCCTTTCAGAATACCAGACCCCTTTCGAACAATCAAACAGCTGAACATATTGAATCACTCTTAAATAACACCTTCACAGGAACCATAGTCGAAAGTCAGAGGGCGATGCCTGTCGAATCAAACAACCCCCGTAGACCCCCTCAAGATTATCGTTAATGCCATGGAAGTTTATACAAACAGTACACCCCGGTTGAATTTTTCCAGATACACTGGAACATTGCCCAGACAACCTAGTTTACACAGGCCACCAGATAACGAATCTAACTTGCAATATCATACTCCAGCTGTCAATTTTGATCACATTGCAAGAACTTCGCGAACACCAGCCCGAGATTTGCCATTTACACAGGAGATTCGCCCGAGAAGAGACCCCAGAACTTTTGAGCGGCACTCTCCAAGCAACACCCTCCCTCGTGAGTCTCAACGATCAGAGAATCCTAATCCAAGATTTGAGAGAAGGATCAGCTCAAACCAAGGTCCCAGAATTCCAATAACCAATAACTGGCGAATTACGAGAACCGCTGTACCTACCTCTCGTCAAAACGATTCACTGAGATGCGAACCACGACCTAATGACCGTTTTTCACCTTGACTAACTCAACCCCGGGAAAATCTAGATTCCCCTAACTATTCTCGATCACCTCGGGAACGACTACCCCAAGCCTATATCGTTAGCTTGAAATATGCACTAGCCGTCGTACCAACGTTTGACGGTCAACGACGAAACTTCGGTGAATTTGTAGTAGGATGTGAAGAAGCTCGCGAGATGCTTTCATCATTTGTAGAAGAGAATTTAGTAAAACTAATAAAAAGCAAACAGGGTGACAGCCCGTGAGCCTTATTACGCGACCGCTCCTTCCGAACAGTCAGGGAATTGACTGATTGTCTGAAAAAAGCTTACATGCAGAGAGAATCGGTGTTGAGCATGAGAACTCGACTTCATGACATGCGCCAAGGTTTTGAAGAAACAACGGTTGATTTTTACAATCGCATAAAGAACCAGATGCTAGACGTGTTGGAAGCTTACAAAATCCAATATAGAGTAGACTGTCCACCAAACACTAAGATCGAAATCGAGCAGGATGCAGTTGAAGCATTTGCAAAAGGTCTCACAAGAAGATTGCGATACTTCCTTGATGAGAACCAAACTCTGGAAAATGTTTTCCAACAGGTCCTGGAATTAGAAGAAAAAGATGTAGTGTCAAGTTCCCACAGAACACGCGATATGGAACTGAACGGATAAGATACACCCAAGAAGAACCCTTTGACGAGATTTACACTATAAACGATCTGCGCTATCACCGATGTCAATTCTGTAATAAATTCGGAAACGTTGCTACAACCTGTCCAGAAGTTCTTAGACATAAACAACTTTTGATTTGCGAATACTGCAAAAAAGAGGTACACACTGCTCGAAATTGTTATGCTATCCATCCTAGGTCAAGAAGACCAGATATCCACAACGACAAAGTGAGACTCACACAAGATGACTACTTGGAAGATACCGACGAACTGTACGTTTTCAACACTCCTCAGAACCAAATCAGACCCGGAAACTCATTTCGAAACAACACAAATGCAGAATATATTGCCAGACAAGATCCTTGTCAACTCTGCAATAGTAATGGACACACAACCCATGATTGTAGTGCTCTCCCTCAAAAGAGACCTCACTTCAACAGTAAACCCACCGAGAGTAAGGTACAATTTACTTGCGAGGATACTAATGAAGACAACGAAATCTATGCTTTCGACAATCGCAGGTCTCGACCCATTTGTCAGTTCTGCAAAAAAACGCGACATTTCGCAGAAAGATGTTTCGAGGTCGCTGAACTAATAAAATCTAGAAAAGCACAAGAGTGCCAATTTTGCAAAAAGGGAGGACACACAGCACCAGATTGTTATGCTATCAAAGGAGGTCCAGACAAGATTGAGAAACTCGAAAAAAGGGATGATAATCAACTGCGTTCGGGAAACGAGAACCCTCTCTCAAAAAACAACGGCGGAAACCCGAGAGAGGAAACGAACCGCCGAATGAAACTCCACAAAACACAATAATAGAAAACGCAGACATCAATCTAAGCTCAACACCTAGAGTCCCCACAATAAAATTAGAAACTAAACATAACGAATCCATCTTCTTGATGCTAGACACTGGAGCTGGCCCTAACATAATAAAAAGAAAATACATCACTGATTAAGACATCAAAACCGACCGGATCCTTAGACTAAGTGGAATCACGGCCAATTCTATTTTCACTTCCGGTTACATCTACATAACCATATTAGGCTGCCTAACTACCTTCCATCTCGTTGACAACTTCTTACCTATTCCCCAAGCAGGAATTTTAGGTACTGATTTTTTCCAATCAAACAAAGTAAAAATAAACTACCAGGAAAAATGTCTGAAATTGGGCAACGACACCATTTCATTTCATGAACCTGACCTTGGTGAAATACCACCACGTTGTAGATACACTACTTCCATTAAAATCAAGAATTCAGATCTGACAGAAGGCTATTTGCCAAGTAAAGATTTTTGTGAAAATGTCTACATCGAACATTCCTATGTTAGATGTACAAATAGCAGAGCCTATGTCCAAATCACAAATGAAAACGACTACGATGTAAAAATTCCCATTCCAGAAATGGAAGTACTCCCAAGTGAAACCCGACCATATTATAAAGAAAAACCTTTCGATTACCTAGACTTTTCTCATTTAAAAAAAAACTAACAAACAGAGAAGCCATAGAGAAATTAGAAAACAACAGACAAATACTATCCAACTGTACCGACTCTATTAACACCGTGAATACTGACTCAAGTACACCCAACGACGAACGATACGCAAAAGTAGAACCTCTCCTGAGACTACAACACCTCGACCCTAAAGAAAGAAAAACAATAAAAAAATTGATCAAGAAATTTCCAGACAGATTCCACATTCCAGGAGAACCTCTAGGTTCAACTGACCAAGGAACTCACAAAATTTCAACTACTGACGAGACCCCAATAAATACTAAATAATATCGTTATCCCGTAGCCTACAAAGATGAAATTAACCGCCAAGTACAAGAGATGCTCAGAGATAATGTCATAAGAGCCTCAATCTCCCCATACAATACACCCCTATGGATCGTTCCAAAAAAGACTCAAAAAGAAACAAAAGATGGCGACTTGTCATGGATTTTCGAAAACTAAATGACAAAACCATCGGTGATGCCTATCCCCTCCCTAATATTACCGATATCCTAGATCAACTAGGAGGCGCCAAATACTTCTCCGTGTTTGATCTCGCTTCCGGTTTCTGGCAAATTAAAATGGATCCAAAGGACGCAGAAAAAACTGCGTTCTCTACGCCAAACGGACATTACGAATATGTTCGCATGCCCTTCATTTTAAAGAATGCTCTAGCGACGTTTCAGCGTCTTATGGATCAGGTTTTATCAGGCCTCCAGGGTCTAGGGATTTTTGTGGATCTTGACGATATCGTTTTGTACTCAAGGTCCTTAGAGGAACACGAAGGAAAATTCGAGATGCTAATGGAACGTCTTCGAAAAGCTGGCCTAACTTTACAACCAGATAAATGTGACTTCCTGAAGAAAAGTGTCACCTATTTGGGACACATAATCAGTGAAGATGGTGTAAAACGAGACCCCAAAAAAATTTTAGCGGTTAAGAATTTCCCTGAACCCAAAACACCCACAAATATCAAACAGTTTTTAGGCCTGATAGGTTATTATCGAAAATTCATCAAAGATTTTGCGAAAATCGCGAAACCCCTAACGACTCTACTTCAAAACGATGTACCGTTTAATTGGACGGACTCACAAGAAAAATCTTTTTCCTATCTGCGAGACGCCCTCTGTAAAGACTCAATCTTACAATACCCAGATTTCGACAAACCTTTCGTCCTGACAACCGATGCTTCAGGATATGCGATAGGCAGAATTTTGAGTCAAGGCCCCATAGGTAGCGATCTACCCATCGCATATTTTTCTCATACACTGATCGGTACAGAACCCAGGTATAGCACCTATGAAAAAGAGATCCTCGCCATAGTTTCAAGCGTCGGACAGTTTCGTCCCTACATTTATGGTCGAAAATTCATTATAGTAACAGATCATAAACCCCTTGTCAGCATCCGCACAGGAAAAGATCCTTACTCGCGACTAGCCCGTTGGCGTCTGATACTGGAAGAATATGACTACACGGTCATGTATAAAGCAGGTAAATAGAACGTAAACGCTGATGCCTTATCCAGGAATCCAATATCAGAAAAATCAACACAAGAACCCTCCTCCACTATTCTAATCATTGAACCTTCACTTCTCACCCTGAGACGAATTATTACCCCTATCAACCCCGTTGAAAATCATATCCTGATTTTTGTTGAAGCAGAAACTGGAACTCCATTCAGCAAGCCTGATCAGTCGCTACTCAATTCTCTGATGAAGTCTGAGTTCATTGCCAGACCGAACAAAGCAAATCTGATCGAAACCGATACCCAGTATACAATTATCGTACCCCTAATATCCGATGAAAGCAACCTCATAGAACTTGAATACATGCAGGACGCAATTCTGTCGTTAAGTAACCTAATCATAAACAAAAACATCCGCGAGATCTCAACTTCAAGATGGAAACCATTCTTTGAAGCAAAGTGGTCGCGAATTATAAACCTTTTAGCGGTCACATTCAAAGATTACGAAATACAGATCAATTATCATCAAATTCCAGATCCCCTGATTGACGAACCAAGTAACAATCTTTTGAGGGTCCAAGACGACTCATTTTCTACTCACTATCTTCACAAAATTGAAGGTCATCACCCCCTCAACCTCGTGCTCCTTGTTACACAAACACCGTTCGAATTGATCTAGGGTCTTAGCGGGATCTGAAACAGACCCCGCTAAGACCCTTTTTTCTGTATCCTTGTAGACGCATTTTCCGTAACTGGAAAAACCCTCAAAACTAAAACAGATGTCACACAACTTGCCACAACCAGCTCCGATAATAATTCACTCGCGAACAAAGAATTTAATAATAATTGAAACTTTCTTTATCAATTATTTATTGCTGAAAATTAGAATTCAATTTAATTACGTTCAATATAAATAATAAGCCTAAATAAACAACAAATTCAAACAAATTCTACTTCACCACTTTCATTGTTAAGATGATAAGTTAGACAATAATTTCAACTAGAATTAAGTCTACATTTTGATCAACCGTAATCAAAGAATGTAATATCAAAGTTGTAGATCATAAGAAACCAATTATATCAAACTGATACTATAATTTTAAGACTTTAAGAGTAAATGTTTAAGAATTTAATAATTTAAATTAAAATAATTGTTTATAAAAACAGACGTTAAAAATAGGTAACTTAATTATTAAAATAGGATAAGAATTGTATTAATTGTATGATGTTCGTTAAATCTGATTGGAGGAAATCGAGAAAACAGGCCATACTCAAGAGAAATTTGAGGTAGAGTTTCAAAAAACAATAGCAAGACCCTTTGGCGGGGCCCTCAACATAAATACGGCGACACTTCGTTGTACGTCAGTTCTTAGTTCTTCTTAGTTCTAGGTCCTAGACCTCGCGTTAGATTTAGACTGCGATTTGTAATCACGTTTTCGGATCGAGTGTAAGTTTCATTTTACATTCGGATGTTTGTTTAACAAATTTTGGTATTTAATATCATAATAGCCCTAACCCGTGTTTTAAACTAAATTTTACATTTTTTTTATCGAGTCTTCATTTTCATTGAGAGTTTTATGTTTGTTTTTAATAAATTTTATGATTGGTCGATAAAAACTGTATTTTAAATCCACTATCGAAATCCATTGACGACATCCAGATTGATGAGGAAGATCATTGATTATCATCGTCGGTAAATATATTTCATCTATTATCAATTAAGCAATTCAAATTGACTCGTCCCGGGTAAAGAAGAATGTTAACTGACCTAGAAAGAGTCGACTAATTTCAAGCGTTACTTTTGGACGTAACAGTAGCAGCTCGAGGTAGCTGTACAGCTTAAGGCGAACTAGGGCGGTCGTGTAACTGGCTAGGACAACGTTTGTGATTGCCTGTACCTCGACAGCTTCATCAACGAGCTTCGATGTCAGGGCTATAGCCTCATTACTGATGGGGAGAAACCCTGACACTACCAAACGCACGTCCGTGAGAAGTGAAACGAGTTGTTCCCAGGTTTTGACTATTTGCGTTTTGCGCAAATTGTCACGTTGCCCTAGCTTACCACACATCGAATTTAACCCCAACTTAGTCACCGATCGCAGACCCGGGTTATTGCAAATTTTGTATCCCCGCCGTACGGCGTGGCGCAACTCGTCCAAAACGTAAGTGCCTTCGAACCAACGGTCCTGCTCGTTCGCATGCGAGCAAGGATCGTGGTTCAGGTGTTCAGCGCACGTACGACATGGTGCAAAGATGAGACGGCCCCCCATACGCACGGGTAAAACAGGATGCAAGATCTTGCGCGGAGCGAGAAATCAACAGCTGACGAGACCCTCGACACTTTCCAAAGTGTTGTCAAGGCCCACGAGTTCGAGACATTCGTCACCGACGAGGATTCGTGGATGCCCGACAGGGTACTTGCCGTACTTGCACACCCATAGATACAAGCTACAGATGTCTGAAAACTTGATTGTCTCGTCGTCACGAGGTTTGTAGAAGGTAGCCATGTCTGCTACGCGGCCTCCGAAAAACGCAGCGCGAGGATCCAGGGCGCATGTCAGATGCTTCTCCAATGACAACAAAAATTTGAGCACTTCCCCATCGGTTTCTAGGAATTCCCTAAAAGAGCATTCCCACTGTTCCACGAGTCTGTAACCAGCATCCTTGATACGTTCGGAAATCAGGCACGTTTGTTCGTACCGTTCTGTCAAACTGTTGGTAACACATTTTCTTCTCTAGTCAGTGGGACACCGATCGCGTTCGGCCTGGAAAAACTTGGGGCAACCCCAATATACACGGTGTTTGTGGACGGTTCATACCCGTCCACTAGAACACCGACGGACAGACGAATCTCGCGACCGCGCGCAGCGTGCTGAATCGTGACACCGTCGGATCTTTCACGGAGCGCCAACCATTTCAGGGCCAAGGGTAATTGACGATCCGCGAGTCTGTACCCACAGCGCGGAATCAGACCTATCTTGTTTGCAGGCAGGAAATTTTTTCGAAAAACCCTATTGCATGCCGAAGCGATTGTACATGCTTCAGTGAAGGGGCAAACGTCACCGATGTCGAGCAAAATTTTTCTAAATGCGAGACAAGCGAGTCTTAAAATTGTCACGTCCATTTCGCAGTAGTGAACAATTTCTTTTTGAAACTCGAAGACGTAATTTTGAGAAAAAAAATCGTCGTACAGTCCATGAACTTTTGTCGAGCATCGGTGTTTATTTGGTCGGGCGAATAAAATTTTTTGTCTGGTAAACGTCCGACGAAATTTTGGTTTGAGACAGTATTGTAAAGATGGGGAAAGTATCCCTTCTCTTCAAGAAAACCGGAAATTTTGGGGAGTCTGCTTAGCGCCATGTGGAAATAGTTGACACTGTCGATGGAAACGATCTTCTCCGCGTTAATCATCTGAATGATTTTTGTACCGTTCAAAATCAGTTGGGGAACTTCGCGAGGCGTTTTGATGATATGGTTTAACAGGAAGACCGCGTCATAGCCCTGGGAGTTTTGGGCAATGCACACAATCTTTTTGAAAGTGGTATTTTTCCGGAGAACGCAATCGCAAAATTCCTTTACGGGGTCCTCGGAGAAAACGAGCTCGCGGAAGTTACACGCACGGCACCAGTTTCGCATATCGCTGTCATCGATACACACAGTGCAAGCATGCTGCACAACGCACAAAGTTGGCAAGTGCTCGTAATCAGAGTCGGACCCCTCAAGCAGGGTGTCCTGCTTAGCCTCAAAATCGTAAAAAACAAAGAGGAACTTGTTAACCCGTTGCATGTAGCAAAGATGGTTCTCGCAGTTAAGTACCTGCCTACAGACAAGACACTTGGTTTCTCCGCATTTATGCGAAAGACCCCTCCGAAGTATTTTCATGCAACGAGGGCACAACTTTATAGTACCACACACGCTTTCTGATCAGGCGTACGAGCCAGCGCGTTTGTGTTGGTCGAAGCATTGCTGACCGAAAAAATAACGACGACAATCACCACAACGGATTTGTCGGGTGGTTCCGCAACGCGACGATGAAAAACAACGTAGGCATTTCTTAGCACATCTGTGTTTCCCAGTCTCCCTGTACCCAACATTGCAAAGTTCACAATAGTGACGAACGCTGAGTGCCCCTGTGATGTTCAAAACGGGTTTGAAATGATGAGAGTCTTCGTAATAAAGGATGAACAAAGTATGCGCCACGGAGCCGAAAACGAGACGTGTTTCATCACGACCGTCGAAAAAAGGTAATAAACACCGACCCGAAAAGACGCCGGAAATTGTGAAAAGTAAAAAGTTGTGACAACATGAGTTCGGTCGTTGAAAACGTCATCGCGTCGCACGTGTATGCCCTCAACAAATCAAAATCAAAGTTTGCTGTTGTCAGGCTCTCCTACCGCGACGTTAACACATGGCGCCCCAGCGTTGTATTGTGCGGCCAGTACTGGTCCGGTGTCATCCTAACAATTCATGAATGGCGCGAGATTATGAAGCACACAAACAAATTGAGAGCCTTCGTCAACAACGGTCATTGCGATCCAGAAATACGGATCACACCCTTTCAGACTACTGATGGTAAGACCAATTTATCGATGAGTCATTTATATATCTGAAAAAATTTTACAACGGACCTCTTACTGATTACAGACTACGGTCAGCAGACTGTGCTCAACATGCACAAGGTGACACTCGAAGGCCTTCTGCGTGTAACGCCGTACGTGATGGACTGGCTCGAGTTCCTGGATAACCATTCCGACGCGGTGAACCACTGCTGGACACAAGTGAAAAATCTGAAATTCACTGTTCGTTCGGACGATCCGCTGATGATCGTCAAAAGTTACATGTCGTCGTACTCAGAATTTTTGCGAAACGAGATCGTGTTTGCGATTGTTTGCAGTGACATGATTTTGTAACACGAAAATGAAAGTGTCAGCAGAAACAAAAACGACAAAACGAGCGCAATGAGAAAACTTGAGAATAAAAAAGCAGAGTGAAACACGATCCGTTGTTATAATTTCATCCTAACCTATTTTTGATATTAAGACATATAAGAACAGAGTATAAATGTGACGCATAACACAATTTGCAAGAACAAAAATTTATTCGGACGACTTATTACAAACCTTTTGTCTTTTGAACATTTCAAAGTCAGGTCGCAAAATTCATTTTTTAGTTTCAAAAATCGCTGAACATCCTCTTCCTTGAAGTGGTAGGTGTAGTAAGCCTTTTCAAAGATGTAACCTTCTGACATGTCTTCCCATAACCAAGGAACAACTGTTTCCATTTCTTCCACCAAAGTCTTGACCCTGACACGCTCACACTGCACCTCTGCTAGTCTTTGATCGCGTGCTGTTTGGCCCTTTGCAAACTCTTTGTCAACCCACCGCACGAAAACACTGAGCGCCGTACGTGCATCACCATAAGAGACCATTTTGTACGATGCTCTCTTCCTCAGCAACCAGGATGTCGTACAGGGCCTCGGAACTGCGCTTCGCACTTTCGACTTCTGTACACGTCTTTATGATTCGCAATGTCGATCGGCGTTCCTTTCTCAGTCTTGTAATATGACCCTTTCTCTCGCCTGTCTTTATCCAAATATTCAGCTCTTTCCGCACACAGTGGCAACGATATTCGGCCTTTTTACGTCGCCGCCGAACTCGTCATCGACCCACCGCATGTAACAGTCGAGTGCAGTCTCCGCGTCACCGTACAAAGTCATTTTCAATGTTCAACAATAAAGGCGTTGTAGACAAAAATTGTTTACTGACAAACGTTTTTTTCTTCCTCAACCAAGAGCTCGTACAGCTTCATAGCGCTACGCTTTCTTTTTTCGACTTTTTTACACCTTCTAATTGTCTTCCGGATGACTGATATTTCATTTTTCAGAGCTGTGATTTTTGGTCCTGTCTCAAAAATTGCTGAAATGGCTTCTTTCTTGCTACCGCACAATAAGTAAACATTCAGGGGGTAACGTTTGTCCGTTACCCCACGGTGACGCACCTCGAGGCTCTCGTAAGATTCTTCAAGTCGGTTTTTTCGATATCGAGCACTTTGCACTTTTCTTCGGCATTTTTACGGTGTGTCACAAACTCCTTGTCGACCCAAAGGGCAAAAACGCTGAGAGCCGTGCGCGCATCACCGAACAAAATCATGTTACTGAGCAGTGACAGGAATTTCTGCACCGTTCCTCGTGCGTCATAAGGGGGAGTAGTTAAAAGATCGACATAAACTGTAAACAGCTCATTTGCAGAAAAACTGTCGAAATATACGATTGCAAAAAGAAGAGTTTCAAACGCAAGACAGGATCGTACACCCCAAACTCGGAAACAAGTAGGTGTTTTTCGATTTGCGATAGAAAGAAGGGTTCGCAAAAATATGAACCGAAATCGTACACAGGTCGGCAAGACGACGATTCGAAATCAACAACGTCTAGCTCCGATTCGACCTGGGTATGTACGACTCGTACATGCGCTCTGTTTATTCCCGAGGACTTCCAAAGAAATAGATGTAAACACGCCTTGCACGCGTCATGACTATAAAACACAGCGCGTACACTTGTTTCGTCATTCGCGAACGAATTGTCTAGCGAAATGGATTCCTACAAAAAATATGTAAAGCGCAACACCGGGACTTATAGCCCCAACGAGGATACGAGAGGTTGCTTCTCGTCGTGCTCGAAAAAATCGGATTCGCAAAAGTGCGAACCGAAGTCGTACACCAGTTACAAGGATGACTCGTTGTACGCCTCGAAATCGGTGTCGAAGTCAAGCTCGAGCTCTGATACGTCTATGTACATGGGTTACGTGTTGTTCAGAGGTCTACCTAAAACTTGTATAAAACGTGGTAGTCGGCAGGTTACGTCTTATTAGCAAAAATGTGCCTGCCGTTCGAATGCCCGTTCACGGCCATGATCTGTGGTCCGACATCCTGCGGCAAGACGTAGTTTGTCAAAAAGTGTCTGCAAAATTTGAATTCCATTTGCGATACAAGATTCGATAGAATTTTGTTCTACTACGGCGAGTGGCAACCGACTTACAACGAACTGGACAGCGGTATAGAATTTAAAGAAGGTTTGCCGCAGAGCGCTGATTATTCAAACGATCCCGAGAAATCGAAGCTGCTTATTGTGGACGACTTCATGCGGGAATCTTCGAACAACGTCATGGTCAATTTGTTCAACAAGGGCAGCCACCACAAAAATCTGAGCGTTATGTTCATCACGCTAAACATGTTTCACCAAGGGAGCGGTCAACGAGACATCTCGCTAAACACAAATTACAGTGTACTTTGATGCGACGAGCAAACCGTTTGGTTACCTGCTTCTCGACCTGAAGCAGACAACACCCGAAAATTGTCGGTTCCGCACGAACATTTTCCCTGACGACCAGTTCCACTACGTTTAAGGACGTTTAAAAACTCGTTAAAGGGCGACGACGCTGCAACATCCGTCCCAGTTTATCGTTTACAATGGTAAGGAACGGACCTGTTAGCGAACGCAACGCAATAATTCTTCAGGCGTTACCGCACCTTTCGAAAGAACAGAGCAGCCGTCGCAAGGCTGACGCTAGTCTGATAAAGACCATTTGCGAGTGCGCTCTCAACACACTCAACGGTAACGTCCCACTCAGCGGGAAGGACAAAAAGAAATTGCGTAATTACGCATCGGATTTGAGAAAACTGCCAAGCAGAAAGAGCTCTTGGAACCGCAAGAAAAAGTTCATCGTACGAAAAGGGGCTGGCGGATTTTCAATACCGCTCCTGGCGGCTGTTGCGTCCATAATCACATCGGTGATCACCGGGTCGTAAGATGAAGCATGCGAAAAAACTTGTTCTCGTGTCTCGCGAAAATTTGGAAAAATTGGAGGAGGCACTGGAAAAGAGAAAAAGACACATTCTTCAGACACCGGGGACCGAGACCAGTCGGATAGATGCCGAGATGAGCGACATCCTCGATCTTAAAAACATTGACGACTCGGAAAAGTGGAAATTGTTTCCCGTGACGGCGCCAGCGCCTGAGGTGCTTCAGCAGACCCCTCTGGAAACTCTGACTGCTGTGTCTGAGGACGCTGTACTTAGAACAGTCCCTGCAAAATATCAGACGAAAGCACCTGTCGACCTGGACCGGTACGACTACAATAGTACACAATTGCGGTCATTTTCGCACATAAAATACATCCCTCTTTTGAAACCAAATTTCGATACGATCGAGGTCATTATAAGGGATGAATTCGGGAAAACCCTTTTATTCGATCGCGGGACACTGACTTACGGCCGTATACGGGTCTACGTGGTTGGACAGCGCCAACGAAGAAACGGTATCGGGTCTTTTCTGGGTGGACCATTTCGCAGAGTTTTACCGTTGATAAAATCAGGGGCGAAACTAGCGCGTCGAGAAGCTGCAACAGCCGGACTCCGGTGTGTTGACAGATATCGCAACCTTGAGTCGTCCACCCAAAGAGTCTATAAGAACACGTTTGCGTGAATCCACAGCCAATCTCAAACGAGCAGCGGACGAGAAAATTGACAGGATGATGACGGGTTCGGGTTATAAAAAACGGAAAGTTGGCCGTATGGCTCATTCGCGCGTTGCCAGGCTGAAGCAAAAGACCGTTAGACGGAAGAGGACGACACCTCGCAAAAAGAAAAGCAAAGTTAGGAAGACCGTGAAGAGACGTGCGAAGAAATCGAAGCGAGCGATTAAAGACATATTCGGCTAATGGCGTTTCTTCATCCTCATTCATGCGCGTGCATGAAATCCGAGCTCGACCTGTTTACACTACCGCCGACGCAGACAGCGATCGAGGGAGGTTCGTGGGTGCATTTCAAGCCGATTTCCTCCCTCACGGACGATGCCCCTTTGGAGTTCGTCGTGGAAGGTAATGGCGACTGTTACTTCGACCTGGCCTACACCATGTTGTCGGTGCGGATGAAAATGGTCCCCAGGACAGAGGGCGTTGCAATCGACGCCCATGCAGGTCCGGTGAACAACTTGCTGCAATCTCTTTTTTCCCAAGTCGATGTTTACCTGAACCAAAAATTGATTTCGCCGCCGAACAATGCTTACGCGTACCGTTCGTACATCGAGACGTTGCTCAATTACGGATGCGACGCGAAAAAGTCGCATCTGCAAACGGTTCTGTGGAATGTCGATACAGCCGGTAAAATGAACGCGGGTGGCAATGACAGCGCAAGGCTGACAACCAGCAGAACTCTTTTCGCGGAAGGAAAAACTGTCGACCTATTGGGGCACATTCACACCGTTTTAATGTCTCAGGAAAAGTTTTTGATCAACGGCGTGGAGCTGCGGTTGCGGTTGAACCGGTCCCGCGAAAGTTTTTGTTTGATAGACGCCTCTAATACTTCGTCGCTGCAAATAGTCGAGACGTCCCTGATCGTGCGCAAGGTGAAGCTTAGCCCAAGTGTGCTGTTGTCCCACGCCTGGAGCCTGGCATCCGGTACGGCAAAATACCGTTTGACGAGAGTCGACGTGAAAGTGATCGCCATTCACAGCGGCGTGCTCGGTGAGACTCTGGACAACGTCATCCCCGGTCAGATTCCCGAAAGAATCATACTGGGTTTCGTCGACAATCAGGCTTTCAACGGTGCCATCAACGTTAACTCGTTTAACTTCAAAAACCACGGTATCAGTTACCTCAGTCTTTTCGTGAACGGCGTACAGGTACCGAGTAAAGCGCTGCAGCCTGACTTTGCAAGCAAATTTTTGTCGATGCGTACCACACGCTGTTTTCCGGTACAGGGATACACTTCACCGACAATGGAAACTGCATCACCAGGTCGGATTACCCTGACGAGTTCTGCCTGATGGCCTGACTCCCGACCTATCGGCGAATTCGGACACGCACTGGAAACTTGTCAAACACGGTAGTGTGCGAATAGAAGTGCGTTTTTTAGCGCCTCTGGCCAGAACGGTCAACTGCATAATTTACGCAGAATACGACAACATTCTCGAAATCGACGCTAGTCGTCAGGTGATTGTCGATTTTGGAGGCTGA
>JAPYZS010002198.1:0-16009 GCA_030522925.1 Trissolcus japonicus
GGCCTCAGCGCGCGTATCCGCGCACTCCTCCGCCTATGGAAGAGAGGCGGTGTTGGAAATGTGGCGACAGAGGCCACTTGGCCTATGCCTGCCCCGTCCTACAGGAGGATATCCCGTGGAAACGGTTTTGTGGGACGTGTGGCAAGCAGGGCCAACTGACGGCCACTTGTTATAAGTGCCACCCGGATGGCCCTCCTCCCCAGTAGGCCCAATAAAAAGACCTGGGTTGAGAACACTCCCCAGGCACCCCTTCGGCACTAATTGGCTCAGTTTTTTTCTTCTTTTGGCACTGATTGGCACCGTTTTTTTTTTGCTCTTTTGTTTTTTTTACATTGTACAAAGTTTTGTTTTGACACTAATTGTAATTTTTTTTTGAATTGGCATAAACGAAATCAATGATAAATGGCGGAGGATATCTTAGTGAAGACAACAAGGCGTATAAACGACAGATGAGTGTTGAGATTATTGTGGAAGTATGACGCGGTGAAGTTTCCAGATAGCTATGAAGCTGTCTTAAAGAGATATCTAAGTTTGGAGCGTAAGTTCGAGCGTGACAAAGAATTCAAGAGGTTGTATGTCGAAGAGATTAACAAGTTAATTGAATCTGGGTACGTATTGAAAATAATATATAATATTTCAAGTTCGCTCTCTTCAATATTGGTGTCCTGAGCGCTTCGTGTTTCTTCTTTTCTTTGATCGTTGGTTACTCGTTGACACTCTAGGTCCGATTTTCCTGTAATAAAAAATCACGACCAATTAAAATATTTATATAAATATTTACTTTTTACCATTGCTTCGCGGACGTGTCGACTCTGTCCATGGTCCAGACGCGGTTTAGACCCAGTTCGGGCATAGTTAAATCATAATTACGCAATACAAAACAATAGAAAATAAAAAAAAAAGTAAAATAAAAGTAAAATAAAACAAACAAAAGGATAAAAGTAAAATACAACAAACGCAACAAACCACCGAACAATATAAATAAACAAACAAAAAATGTTTTATAACGGATCCGCGGAGCGCCGGATCGATTATCGTATCGATCCAGCGATCGATGTCGCGCGGGCCAATCAAAGGCGCACGTGACCTTCGCACGCCTTTGAAAACTGTCACTTGACAGTGCCGTTAACGCCAACGGCCCGATAACCTGCCCTTTCGCCCGCGCCCCGTACCGCCTAAACTTCCGCCCTTTTACTGCCCCCAAGTGCCCCTGTTTCCGCCCCTCACCCTCGCGTGTGCCACCGCCGTGCACCGCGACCGACCAGGAAGTGCCAACGACGAGGACGACTGTGTCGGAGACAACGAGGCGAAACCGTCCGCGCTGACAGCCGTCGTGCCATACCGTCGCTGCCGTTATTTCTTTTCTTTGGCGTAACCAGGGTGAGTTTTTGCTCAATTCATCTCGTGCCGTCTGTCCGTCCGTGTCCCCCCGCGCTCGCCGGCCTAAACCGAACCCGGTCCGGCCAACCCGAACCCGCTAAGCCCGCAGACAATTGCCCCGCGCAAATTCATCCGTGGTGACCGACCACCACCACGTGACAGTTTATAATTTGAAAAATAGCTATACGAGTAACGTTATAGCAACTAGTATCAAGTCAGTTTGTTTGTTTTGTTAGTCTACTAAATCATTCATTTACCGATCGTTATTTTAATCTATTTTTTAAATTGTGATATAATTAGGTATAATTTTAAGAAATAAATCTAAAAAAAATTCTTTTCCGAAGGACCGCGTAGACATTTAGCTACCATTCAAAATTCATACTCTGATCTTTCCGCATGTATGCAGCATTGTTTATAAGTGATCCGATGTTTTCGTCTCGCTCCAAATTGTTACAGAATTCTGTTAGATGGTTATATCTTCCTAATGTCTTACTAGTCGCCAGCGGAACTGGCGCAGAAGAACGAGCTATCGATAGTGCTTGCTGCAGTCTTAAGCAATGATCATTTAGATATTCAGTGAGACCATCTATAAAAAAAATAAAATAAAAACAAAACAATAAAAGCAGATTCAATTTAAACTTTTTTATGAGTATACAATATTCGTCATTGCGAATAAATAAAGAGACATCTGAATTTTTTTATTATGGAATTTATGACGTGGTGCTGACATTCGGTCGGGTTGTCAGTACTTTGGACCATTCGGTAGCATGAATATTCACCCGTACGAAAACTTGGAAGCCAATAACTTTCGAAGTAATTGTAGAATTTTTCTAATGCTTTCAACAAAACCTCAATTTCTGTCACTTCCTGTGGCACAATGGTATATTCGTTTATTACATTGTACTCCATTTCAATGCAGTTTGATGGCAGAAGGGCTAAAACTGTGACATACTTCACAAGTTTTTGGCATAAAGATGATGCATTTGACAGTATTATCTATTTTAAAATTTTCATAAAAAATTAATAAAAATTTAATAATATTGATACAAATTTTAAATTCAGTATTATTGATAATCATTTTATACCCACCGAAAAAAGATTTGAGCTTTTAGCGGATTTTGCTGTAGCAAGCATTGCTTTTGAATCATCTTTAATCGCCTAAAAACTGAAGTTATAGAAAAAGTACATGTTTTCATTAATCGATCAGTTATTCAATTTGCACACAGAGAAATCGAATTCCAAATGTTTCTAATGTACAATGCAAGACGTAAAGATTTCACGTAAAAATTTTACATTTTGAAACGTAAAATAAAAAAAACATTGAATCGTGAAACTGCTTGTGAAACCATAAAATACGATGTACGTTGTTAAAAATTGGAATATTTCGAATTTGTTTTGACAGTGTGTAATTATATATTTACTTTTGCCAAGTGGAAATAGCATTTCTCTACTTCGATGTCACCAAAAATGTTTAAGACAGCGTTTCCTATTGCACGTTCAAAGTCGGACATTACTCCGCGAATTCTCTAACGCGCTGGTTACTTAATGTCAAAGAACCGAAATGCTGCTTCGTAGTGAGTGGTCGTTTTTCTATATATTAGAAATGAAACAAGGACAATAATCTGTAAATCGGTTTGAAATTAAATATTACAAATGTCGTATGTTAAATATTTATGTTTTGCAAGAAGGGTGCAATCAGTCATTCCGCAACGAGAAGTCTGGAACATTGAGACGATGGTCTACATTTACAGCCGCGGAGTTGCCATATTCCTGCCTCTATTGATAACGTGCAGAGGAAATCGTTGTTTGAACAAGAAAAAAATATTGTTATGCATATAAAATGTTTCAATTGGATCAGTAATCGATTCTGATTATTGAATGATGTGATACTGAGACTGTTTACTTACTTTTTTTGATTATTTTGTTTACCAAATTTATGCCGTGAACTCTGCATCAGCGAACAGGCCTTATATACGCTGTAAGGCGGCTTGTCAAACCCGACAATTCAACACCTCGCATTACTCGCAATAGCCGACTCTGACTATTTCAATACTTGAATTATTATAAATAACAATAATAAAATATTAAAAAAAAACAAAAAACAAAACAAAATAACAAAAAAGTACTTTTTATTTTCGCACTAATCAGAAACTTCATAAATAAATAGCTAGGTGCGTTATTGAAGAAGCGTTATTTTCCTAAAGGTTAAATCTGTACCTCTCGTCTTTTTCTACTGTGCATTAAAATCTAAAGAAGGAAAGTAAGCTAGAGTTTTGAATCGACTTAGATGAAAACTGGAGCAGTACTTCTCGAACACTTTAAACCATCTTGTATTTTTAAACTGCAGATATAGCTTAGCCGGTAAAGTGCGACTATTATATTGTTCAGTTTGGTTGAAATAAGAAATTGTTATTCGCGAAAAGTAGGTATGAAGAAAATAACTTGTTCACATAAATACTTTCAATGTGGGTGATTATTAAACAGACAATTTTAAAAACAAACCAATAAAATTTTTATTGCAGTCACAATGAGTTTATCCTCGAGTTCACCGCTATGTACGGGAGGAGACTTTAGTCGTTTCCCAGATTTAGAGGCCAAGTAAGAAGAACAAAAGATTACAAAGACACCTACAAGTTCAGGAGCAAGAAATTATAGTAACAGACAAAGATGTCGCCGCATCGAACATATCGAAAGATATTATGTACAAAGAAGTTATGATTGTCTGCTCTCGTTACATCAAAACCAGAAGGTTTGTTTTTTAATTTGTTGTTATTTGTCAGCAATAATAAACACTATTCTGATAACATAAAAATTGGCTTTGCAGCGTAAAAGATAATTGAAGCGTCGGATTCTATAAACGGACTTTCGCTCGAAACCTTGCCGAGCAGTTTTCCAGATCGTGGGATTTTTGGAAAAACATAAAAATTGCTCCAATTGAAAATTAATCACATATAAATATTCAGCATGACAATGCGCATCTTTTTTATATCTAAACTTTTTTTAATAAACAAATAGTTCGTAAAATAATAACAAAAAACTTGATTTTTTCGAACTTTTAATTTAGATCGAAAATTTGCGTTCAACTCGCGATATCTCAAGCAATTGTTATTGAACTTACCTGCAATGTTTTACCTAAAGATATTTTCAGTCTACTTTAATGATTAGCCAAATTCAATGACTTAAATATGAAACTGGAGTTGTTTATTTATTTGTTTATGTAGCCGGTTCGGTAGCCACGCATCGAAACTTTCAAATGAAAAGAGTATCGAGGGATTTTTAGATTTCGACGAAGTTTGAGCGACAAAGTTGTTTATTATACCTTGAAGCAGTTTTCTGTGAACTTTCACGATGTAATATGTGAAATTATGATTGTTATGATTCATTTCGTTTTAAGCGCGGCGATAATATTCGGCCGCTCCCAGCGCTGCCATATTTGACGGGTTCATTCCTGCTCGATGCAAACGTCAACAATCTTTCGCTTGACGGTTATTTAGTACCAGCCGAATGTCCACGGGCAATCATCGTCGCTGCAGTATTTCATTTATCTTTATCGAGACAAGCGAACGTGATTCATAACATAAGAGCATAAGCACACAGGTTGTGTTTAGCGCGACAAAAAACCCACACGAACGTGATCAAACCCCATCATTATTGAGAATAAGTATACATTAACATCAAAAAGATGATATTGAAAAAAAACATTTATAACAACTCATTTTGATAGACAACGTTATTAGTTTTAGCGTTAGGACCATATACATGCAGGTTGCGAGGATCCAAGACGCAAGAACAGGCCACATAAGTAGTCTAATGACGATTATAAAACATAACCTCAAAAAACGTGTGAATGTATGTTTTATAATCGCCACTTAACAAAAAATTGCTGAAACGGTAAAAAAGGTCATGCTACAATGACGTCATAATTTAACGTCATCAACAAGGCGGAGAGAGCGAAATGAAGCGGTGATTTTTACCGCTTATGCCCGCACCACAATAAATTAATATTTAAAAATTAAACATAAATAATAATATAAAAATGAAAATGAAAAAAAGAGAGCGGGTAAAGTGGGGAGCGGGTAAAAAGAGGAACTTGTCGGACGAATCGCGTCTGGGTCTAACCGGTTGCATGTAGCAAAGATGGTTCTCGCAGTTGACTACCTGCCTGCAGACAAGACACTTGGTTTCTCCGCATTTAAGCGAAAGACCCCTCCGAAGTCTTTTCATGCAACGAGAGCACAACTTTATAGAACCACACACGCTTTCTGACTGGGCGTACGAGCCAGCGCGTTTGTGCTGGTCGAAGCATTGCTGACCGAAAAAATAACGACGACAATCACCACAACGGATTTGTCGGGTGGTTTCGCAACGCGGTGATGAAAAACAACGTAGGCATTTCTTAGCACATCTGTGTTTCCCAGCCTCCCTGTACCCAACATTGCAAAGTTCACAATAGTGACGAATGCTGAGTGCCCCTGTGATATTCAAAACGGGTTCGAAATGATGAGTCTTCGTAATAAAGGATGAACAAAGTATGCGCCATGGAGCTGAAAACGAGACGTGTTTCATCACGACCGTCGAAAAAAGGTGATTCACCTTTTTTACCGAAAGATCTACAGGTGTACACGACAATTGCAAACCCGTCCCTGGCGAGTAATCGCTGGAAAAGTTTTATTTCATCGAGCCCACAACCGTTCTCGGGTACCGTCACGCCGGCCGACCTGGTCAGCTCGATAGCTTTTTCTTTCTGAAACGGACGAGGGGCTTTTATTTTAATCCAAAAATCGTGCGCATTGCCGGATCTCGCGGGGCCCCGTACGACGGAAGGCCCTTGCAGTTACTATCGAGCGAGGAAGACATAGGTTATCGCTGTTGACAATACTCAGTACAGACCTTTTCTTAACGTTGTCAAAAGTCAGCTTCAATGCTTTTCCTGTCAGCTTCAATGCTTTTCCTGATCCTCACACTTTTCTCAATCGAGCAGTTGATCTCCAGTTCTTCACCAATGCCGAACACGGCGTTGCTCTGAGCAATGCTGACAATCAAGTCTGAAAGCTGCTCAGTGCTGAAGTCCCGGATGGGTGGGAATGACAACCATGCGTCTCCTTGCGCAAATCCGTCCGCGTGGCAAGAGACACCGATGTAGTCACACTCGTCATGGTCCTCTGTCGCATGAAGATCGTCGAAGGTTTTCTTCAGTGCGTCTTTCAAGGCAGAGGTGGGTGGCGGTTTCCGGAACTTTACAACCAGCTCACGACCTTGTGTCTTAAAGCGCGGGAAGTAGCAACGCGTATCCTTGACGACGTCGAAACTCTGCGCCTGCGCCGTCGCGGAAGTTGCCCGTGGACGACCATCACCTTGCTGCAAAGACGTATTGTCGCAGGCAACTGGACCTGCATCAGCATCATCTAAAAATATCTAATATGTAACAACTGTGTAACAAAAAATCCAACAAACGGCTTCAAAGAAAACTTACCTCTGCGATTCGACGGGTCGATTCTAATGTATCTAAATTCGTCATCAAGACCATTATCGAGTTTTTGCAGAAATGCTGAAAACGGTAGAAAGTAGGTAAAACAAGTTGAAGTTGAAAAACATTTTACATGTGAATGCTCGACGCTCTCGGTGGTGGGAAAAGTTTGTTATAAACTTCGACCCGAGGAGACGCCGGACATTGTGAAAAATGAAAAGTTGTGACAACATGAGTTCGCCCGTTGAAAACGTAATCGCGTTGCACGTGTATGCCCTAAACAAATCAAAATCAAAGTTTGCTGTTGTCGGGCTCTCCTACCGTGACATTAATACGTGGCACCCCAGCGTTGTGTTGTGCGGCCAATTTCACACTGTCCCGAGAATCTTTTTTTCTTCCTCAACCAAGGGCTCGTATAGTTTCATAGCGATACGCTTTCTTTTTTCGATTATCTTACACCTTTTGATTTTCTTCCGGATGACTGATATTTCATTTTTTAGAGCTGTGATTTTTGGTCCTGTCTCAAAAATTGCTGAAATGGCTTCTTCCTCGCTACCGCACAATAAGTACATGTCCAGGGGGTAACGTTCGTCTGCTACCCCACGGTGACGCACTTCGAGGCTCTCGTAAGATTCTTCGGGCCGGTTTTTTTCGATCTCGAGCACTTTGCATTTTTCTTCGGCAGTCTTTCGGTGGGTCACAAACTCCTTGTCGACCCAAAGGGAAAAGACGCTGAGAGCAGTGCGCGCATCACCGAACGAAATCATGTTATTGAGCAGTGACAAGAAATCCTGCACCGCTCGTCGTGCGTCAAAAGTGGGAGTAGTTAAAAGATTGACAGACACAAAATCGTACACCCCAAACTCGGAAACGAGTGGGTGTTTTTCCATGTGCGATAGAAAGACGGGTTCGCAAAAATGTGAACCGAAATCGTATACAGATCGGCAAGACGACGATTCGAAATCGACAACGTCTAGCTCCGACTCGACCTAGGGTATGTACGACTCATACATGTCATGATGTACATGAAAACTACGACAATTAACACCATTATCATATTCGCTAAGTGTTTTTCTATAAACCATTTGCTCAATAATTTCAAAAAATTGTTCTTTCAATTTTTTTCGTCCTGGCATTAACCTTGTCAATTTAGTTGCAAAGCTTTTCAAAACGTAAAAAAGATAAATGTAGAGAGGGATATTCAGGAGGGATATACAGGTTGGCATTAGCTGGTATCGAGTAGGCCCCTGTGAGGACCTTGTAGATCTCGACCAGATCTATGTGCCGACGTCGTTTTGCTAACGAGGGGAGGTCGAATTTACGGAGTCGGTCGTCGTAACTCAATTGTCGCAATTTGGGCGGTAGCCTCGACGCACGTCGTAGCACACGTTCCAGGGCATCGATGTCCTTTGCGTAGTATGGTGACCAGACTGGCGAGCAGTATTCCACGATGGGAAGGAGGTATGTGACAAATATCTTTCTGAGGAGAGATGTTGTCATGTAGGAAAAGGCTCGCCGGATACGATATAGCATCGAGTTCGCCTTTCTGGTGATCAAGCTTATCTGCACGTCCCATTTAAGATTGTGTGTGACGATGACCCCAGGTCAGTTTGTGACATCACCGGTGTCAGTCTTGAGCCTTCTATGTTGTAGATGTGTTTATCCTTGTCCTCTTGTCTTCCCAGGTGCAGCACCGTACACTTTGCCGCGTTCAGAGGTATGAGCCACCGTTTGGACCATTGGGTGATCTCATCAAGGTCACATTGGAGCATGTCAGCCTTCAGGGTAGGGTTGGCATATATTTTCGTGTCGTCAGCGTATGAGTAGTGTCTGGACGTGGTGTTTTGATGGAGATCAGCTGTGTAGAGGAGAAAAAGGATTGGTCCAAGGACTGACCCCTGGAGAACGCCACTTGTTGCTTCGCACTGAACGGATAAGGTGTTGCCGATTTTTGTCTGGAAGGTTCTAGCCCAGAGGTAGTTGGTTATCCATGTGAGGAGCTTGCCCCTGATTCCGCGATGGTGGAGTTTCTGCAAGAGTCACCGATGTGGAACTTTATCGAAAGCCTTCGAGAAGTCCAGATAGGCGACATCAAGAGGGTCACCGTTATCCAATGACCAAGTCCAGTCATCAAGGCACTGGAGGAGGTTGGTGGTGACTGACCTGCCAGAGATAAAACCATGTTGGGTGTCCGGGATGCGTCCGGTTCTGAGGGCGAACTTCAGGATGGCGTCAGCAATCAGTCTTTCGAGTGCCTTGCAGACCGTGCTCGTCAGGCTGATTGGACGATAGTTAGAGGTGCGGTTTCTGTCTCCCTTTTTAAATATTGGCGTAACAACAGCGTGGTGCCAAGTACGGGGAAGCAGTCCAGTGTCGATGGAGGAACGGAACAGATGGTGGAAGTGTGAAGCCATTTCCCTTGCACATTGCTTCAGTAGAATGTTGGGAATACCGTCTAGCCCAGCCGAGGGGGTGCCATCCAGCGAGCGGAGCACTTTCTCAACCTCGTCGTTTATGAACATCATATCACTGATAAGTTCAGGGTTAGGAGGGCCGAACGTCGGCGAAAGAGGGCCGTCTGGTTGTATCGAAAAGACACGCGCAAACTCGATTGAGAAAGCGTTTGCGATGTCCTTGGTGTCGGTCAGTGCTCCCGTCTCGGTAAAAATCACCTTTGGTATTGAGTTGAAAGACGTAGTTGCTCTGTTCAGGTACCCATAAAATGATCGGCCTCCTGTTTCCACCAGCCGCGTCTCATATTTTCTCCTGGCCTGTTGTATCATGTTTGTGACCTTGTTGTTTTGGTTTCGATAATGACGGTATGCTGCTAGTGTATGGTACCGTCTATAGGTGGCCCATCTCGGTTTGTTCTTCTTCAGTTCCCGAAGTATGGTTCTGTTAAGCCAGGGTTTGAGCTGCGATTTGCTTTGGGAGGATTTCTGTAAAGGTGTGTGTTTCTGAGTAACTTCAAGAAGGCTAGTTGTCTAGGTATCATAGGCATCTGAGTTGGGGAGTCAAGTGTGGTGGGTTTTTGGCTAGGTAAGTAGAGATGGCGCCGTAGTTTGTCTTGAAGAAGTTGGTCCTCTGTATGAGTGGAGATGGATTGGTCCCACGGAAGTCGCACTGAAAGTCGGCTGTGATGACGACATGGTCACTGCAGCCAATTGGTGCGAGGATGACGGGAGGCGTTACTAAGTTCGGTTCGTTTGTGAGGAATAGGTCCATGAGGGAGGGGCGATCATCTCCGCGATAACGAGTAGGCGAGGTTATAAGCTGAGTTAAGTTGGTGTCGTTTAAAGCGTCGATGAAGTCCCCCTCGAGGCCGTCTTCTCTCCCCATTGGTAACCCTTCTGTCCAGGCCAAGTTGGGTAGGTTAAAGTCACCCAACACGATGGTAGCAACATTTTCTTGGCTTATCCTCCTCAGGGCATTGAAAAGTACCAGATCTGATGGTATGGAGCTAGAAATGCCAGGATGTGGTGGTCTGTAAATACTAGCCAGCACAAAAGAGATACCACCGATCTGGATGTCCAACCATAAGCTCTCCATATCCATCTGCACCATGTGGTCTATCACCATCGCACTTATGGTTAGTCCCGGTAGGTTTTCCTTGATGTAAATGGCAACTCCGCCAAACCTGCTCCCGCCACCTCGGTCTCTCCGGAAGATGGTGTAACCTGGAATAGCAACTGACACGTCATCAATGTCCTTGTGGAGCCAAGTTTCAGTTAGGACTATCAAAGTTGGGTCTAGGCGAGTGATTTCAGCGATCAGGTGGTTGAGTTTGGCTGGGAGAGAGGCTAGGTTTGTATACAATAATGATACCTTGGGAGCTACTGCTGCCTGGGTTGGTTTACCGATGTCTTTGCCACTTTCGGTTTTGTGATTCTCGGTACATTGTTGATGTAGCGGATTAGGTTTGGGTTGTCCTTCTATCTTCAAGGGCCTCACTTTGGGCGGAGCTTTCTTTCCCAGTCGGTGGAGGTAAGTCACATCGCTTTCAGAGTGGTCCGGCCAGATCGGAGTAAGTATGTTCATTGCCTTGGTTTTGTCAGTTTTGTGTGTCCATTTCATCACAGCCGAGAATTAAGATGTTTTTAGCGCGCTTGCGTCTTTCCTCCAGTTCAACCGACAGCTCTGACTGTGAGCACAGTTGTGTCACTTGTAGGCGTGCCACCTCCTCGGTCAACTTGGCCTGGGATGCCTCTAAGTTGGTACAACGTTTACTCAACGTGGTTTGTCCTTCCAGGCACTTAACGACCTTGGATGCAAGGCTGCCGATTTGGGTGGATAGAGAGGCCTTATTTGCGGCCTGTGATCTCGCCGGGTCGTTTCTCGTGGTCACAATTTGTTTTTCCAGGCTGTGCACTGAGGTTAAGATATTATGGCTCATTTGTTTGTTTTGTTTTCTGATGGATTGGAGAACCACAATGAGGGAAGCAAAATCCGTGACAGGTGGGACTTCTTCTTTAGGTTGAGAGAGTGCAGGGTCTATTGTCGCAATAGACAGTTCACTCATCGTGACATATGGGGCATCGAGACGAGATGCTGAGAGACCGCATCGTGGAGTCGAGAATATCCTCATCGGGGATGATATTTGAAACTTCCCGCCAAGTGAGGCTTGTGGAGAAGGCATTATGTGAACTATTGTTCCGCTCCATCTCGATGTCGGAACAATCGAAATCGAACAATCTCGATGTCGATATGCGGAATTTGTGAACCGGGCTTAATGTTTGTGTAAGTGTGTGAGTGTACACACCTACACTCCCACTACCGATATCTTGGATAAGATAAATGGTTCAGAGCAGATTGCAACACAGCCACTGCAACATAGATGACGGTACTCACTGCTGTTGATATATCCTGTCCAGCGCAAAACCCAGTCGGTGGTATGTTTTGGCGACGGTGACTTTTCGATGTTTTGAGGTTATCTAACCAGCTTCCGACGTTTTCAGCTCACCAAGCTCCAGCGGATGATTGCAGGTTCCCTAAGTGAGTAGCGCCGGTTTCCAGCGTCCAGTGCTATTTTTATTTCCAAATGTTCACTTGTGATATGCTAATTTTAACTCAAAAATTGCCAAGTTATGGGGAGCGCGTCTAACTGACACGAAATCCCAAGCGCTCATTTGTTAAAAATAAATTCTTGATCTTTTCGAAGTTGTGTTCAAATATATAAAATATATAAAAACCACTTTCAAATCAATAAAGCATCAACAATTTGGTGAGATATTAATAATTATAACAATTTTAAATGCGAGTTTCACAAATAAAATATATACCTACACTAAAAAAAATGCAGCTATTTTGACTGGGAAGATAGATGTTAAATTAGTTTAGAATATTATGTTCTAAATCTGTAGAAAAATCTTACTACAAAAGCAAACTTTTTCTGCTATATTGGTTAGTGTTGAATCACTGCCGAATTTGCACGATTTCCATACCGTTTCGGAAATGTGATGGTGCAACTGGACACCACGCGCGTCCTCTCTCCCACTCGGTTGTCAAAATTTCAGGAATACAAATTTACTCGGATACGTTGCCGAACTGGCTATGATCCTGTGCAAATTCAGTACGGTGCGCTTCCATTCCTAAGTGGTTGAATTTCGAACTATTTTAGTTCAAAAAATCCACATATTAATAGCTTGAATTTGTTTCGTGCTATAATAGCTGCATTTTTTTTCAGTGTACCTTTGTCGATAAATAATTACAATATCGAAATTGGCGCGTAAGAAATTTTACGTTCCAAAATCCCGGTGGTTCTGAAGGCATTAATTATACCAAGGTCAACAGTATTATTAACGTATGTTTCTTCGTTAGTTGACAGGTGACTGTTTTGTTGATGTCACAAATGAGTAAATTCCCTTAAAGAGAATTTTGTTATTGAAATTGTTATTAATAATTGAATGTCTGGTTTTTAAAAAAAGGAATTTATTATTTTTTTTGTTTGATGTATTATGTTTTGAAATTTGGAGGGCCTTTTTTGTATAAGGATATATTAATACAGTGGTTTTTTGATTTGGCAATTAGAAAGAATTTTGGAGGATGATGTTTTCAGGATGGTTTCAAAGTGTTATAATTTTATTTAATATTTTAAATCGTGAATTAAAAAAGTTTTTATACACTGTAAGACTTATAATTGTAGGGATGTTTACGCGACAAATTTCTCAGTTAAGCTCTGGTTTCGTCTATTCGGGTTGCGTTGAGGCTACATTGTCGCTGTAGTTGTCGACATTGTTACCTTGGCCAGTCCAGAGAGAAGTTCATTAGTAGTTTTTTGTGCAGTGAGAAAATTTTGTAACAACGATGTCAGAATCTACCATCGTTGCCAGATGTACCGCATTTCCACATTTTGCATCTCATTTTGATGGTTCGTTCCACAATCCGCTTCGAGTAAAGCGGATGACTGAAAATTCTGCATTTTCAATATTTCTTTTTTTTGGTAATGAAAATCAAGAAAAAAACCTAAAATGGACTATTTATCGATAATTCGAATGCTTCATCATAGTGGACATCATTTTAGTTAATTTTTTATTTTCAAATAATCGCGCGCTTTTATAGTCTCTATCTTATCTTAACTACTATATGACTGAGAGTGCAGCGTAGATGGGGCGCGTAAACACAGTGGTAGTGGTAGTGTTTGGAAACAGAACTCATGTTTACAAATTAAATGGGATTCAATCGCGCTTTTTTCACACGCAAAAACAAATTTTATTTGGAGTATTGTGTGAAACAAATTCAGTGAATTTTAAAACTATTTTAAAGATATAAAGTTAACAGTAAGGTGTTGTCAAGAAGTTTTAATCTATAGACATATAGGCATAGTTTTTTGTTCAACAATTTACGCGTATGTTGTTATGAAAAAAGACGTAGCTGTAATTGTTGTCGAACACTTATTCGACGACAAAGGTCAGATTTTTAGAACGATAGATCGATGGAAATATACATTAATTCGGAAACCAGGTTCATCTTTTATACAATGTTGAATCCATATATTTATACTGTCATTTTCGAATTCATTTTTATTTTAGATAATATATTATTTTATATCCCCGTCCATCTGCTCAAACCTGAAGATGCAAGTAGCTCTGATGATTCTGAAATACATAGAGAATTTCAATTAGTTTCCGAAGAATTACACTGTAAGTTCACCGATTATTTTGATGGGATGATTGTTTTTGAACATTTATATATCAGACTTTCTTTTGAACAATATTATAATAAGAGGTTCTTGATTTCTAAGTGGATGAATCGTTGAGACGAAAATATGGATATGAGTGACGATCTTGATACCGACCCTGGCGAGAACTTGACTCCTCGGAAAAAAGCGAAACGAGATAAACCGGCACATCGGATCGTAAAGTAAAACCCAAAATTAGAAAATGAATTTAAGTGGTTGTCAAAAGTGCTTTCAGATGAATTCAAAGCTCAGTGCAAACTTTGCCAGAACAAATTTCGATGCTAAAGGTAAAAAATACTTGCAAAATTTTATCTGTTTTTTTACTTACTTAATTCATTTTATTTTTTATCATTTATAAAAATACTTTACTTATTTTCCACATTTTCTCGCAGGTCTGATATAAATCGTCACGCTGAGAGTGCAAAACACAAAAGTTTAGTCAAAGATGCTAAACCAGCTCTCCAACCATCTGCAGTAGATATTTTTCGAGCTCAGACAGTGAGAAACTCTCTACAAGAAAAAGTTCAAAAAGTAGAATTGATGTTATCTGCATTTGTCGTTGCTCATGATGAGCCGTTCATCAAGATGGATCATTTGGTTGGAGTGCTCAAAGAAATGTTCCCCGATTCAGAAATCGCACAGTCGATGAAATTGGGAAGAACCAAAACAAAAGGTGTCATAATCAATGTTCTCGGTCAGGACGAGAAAGATTGTCTTGCTGCTTTGCTGAAAAGAGTTCTCATCTGTGAGAAATTTTCGATACTCACAGATGAGTCAACAGACATTTCTTAAAGTAAAAAACTCTTGCGTGATGGTGAGATTCTACGATCAAACTTCGAGAGGAATCGTATCCCGTTATTGGACTCTAACTTCAGTATTTGATGGATCTGATCCGGACGCAGCGAACGAAGGAGCCACGGCTGCAAATCTCTTCCGAGCTTTGAAGCAAACATTCGACAACTACAGCATACCTTTTGACAACGTAATAGGTTTTGGATCAGATGGGTGCAATGTCATGATGGGTTGTCATAACTCTATTGCCACTCGAATGATGAAACTTTGTCCCGGAATTCAGATCATGAAATGCGTATGTCACTCACTGCATCTCTGCTGCAGCGATGCATGCATGTGTTTGCCAAGGACATGTGAAGCTTTAGCACGAGATATATACAACTACTTCAAAAGTAGCTCGAAGAGACAGGTCCAGTTGATTGAATTTCAAATGTTTATGGATATTGACATCCACAAAATGTTACACCCAAGCCAAACTAGATGGCTGTCGTTAACGTGTGTAGTGGAAAGAATTTTGGAACAATGGGATGCTTTAAGACTTTATTTCGGCTCTGCGTGGATGGTCAACCAACTGAAATCGGCCGAAAATATTCATGTGTCTCTAAATGATCCCTTTATCAAGAGTCACTTTTTGTTTATTCAATGGATCCTTCCCAAAATTATTGGCATGAATAAATTGTTCCAATCTGAAAAGACCATTGTCCACCTCATTCACGAACGCATGACCACAACTTACATCTAAATTTTGTCGAGTTTCATGCGACGGGACTATGTTTTACAAACTCCGATTCATGAAGTCAACCCTTCGGATAAAAGTAAATACTTGCACCTTCACAAAGATGGGATACGTGAAATGTCTGAGCCCGAGTCAAAATTTTCGACCTCTTTTTGGTCTAGAAAGCCGTTTTTCGTCTTTTAGATATCTATTCAACCTCTTCAATACTTTTTGGACCTATTTCGAAACTCTTTTTATCATCGATCAAAATTTTCAAATTTTGGAAATTTATTTTGAACCTTATTTAAGTCTCTTCAATCTCTGAGTAATAAATTTGAATTTCAGTATCTTTTTATCCTCATATACATTTCTTTTCTATACCTTTTTGATCTTCTTTAAATCGTTTCAAAGTCTCTTTCTGATCTTTTAAAATAATTGATTTTAAATTATTTTGGCCTCATTCAGGCGTCATTTCAGG
>JAPYZS010002199.1:0-14964 GCA_030522925.1 Trissolcus japonicus
TCAATGAAAAAATGATGTTGGCAATTGAAAAATTATTACGCAGAAAAAAATTTAAATGAGTTTCACAACCTACCTAAATTTTCAAAATTATCCCATAGACTGGGGTGAACACTAAGTGGACACTACGTGGAGTAATTGTGATTTAATGAATAATTAATCAATTTTGGTTTAGTTACCGTCTGAACTTTAACTTTAAATTAAGTTAACTCACGATCTAAAGTCATAGTTGAATTAACGAGTCAAGTTCATAAGACCCAGATTTAAACTGAGTCAATAAAAGTTGGCTTAACGAATTAAAGTTGTTATAGCAGTCAACTTAGCAATTAAATAAGAAAATAATTCAGAATCATGTTTATAATTAGCTTCAATTTGTTTTCGTGTTTAGATTCAGATTCAAATTTTTTTATTATTATTTGAATAAAAACAATGGTAATTTCTTGAATCGCGTAGTACACATGCTATCTCACTCTTACACACGATGTTTTCCTTGTATAGTGTCAGATTAAAAGTAAAATATTTTTTTTATTTGATCGGGTCGACCATTTTTTGAAACGAGCACTCAAGTTCTTAGAACCACATGTACCTTCATGTTATTTTGTAAAAAAATCTATATTTTCTAACATAAGAAATTATCAGTCTAATGTGATCAACTATCTATAATCTCTCCAAAAGTGCTCATTTTAAAGAGTCAGTTTTTGGTCAACTTTGGAATTTATTTTCTCAGCGTATATATCTTGTTGTTCCTGTGAAAACGGTGTCATTTCCTCACAAGTTTTTTTCTCCACCGAGTTCATGAAATACGAGCGCCAAAAACGTTTTTAAATGAAGTCGAAAACACAAGCGATGTTTACAACAACGAACGTCTTGCGAGGAATCACTGGCGTCGTGACTGCAGCAAATCCACATCCAAATATTTAGAAAAAAAGCGGATCGGATGACTAATAAATCGCGCAGATCAAAGCGCGCTATTTTCACCCCGAGGCGGATTGAGACGCGCGAGCGGTGGGGATTCCCAGTCGGCCGGTCGCGCTTGGTAGAGCACGCGCAGCCGCCGGGACGCGCGCATCCCACGGCTTTAGGAGCCCGCGAGAAATCAAGCCAGCCGACACTGCCGGACCTGCCACGCGACGGTCATCACGCGCAAATCCTTGCGCCAAGTCGCAGGTCAGAGGTCGCAGTTTACGTGCTTTCAGGGGTCAAAGATCAAAGAGAAGCAATTAGTGGTGCTTGACAAGTGCGAATCTTGCCAATTCATCATCAGAAACATTCATTAAGCTTTATTCTCCAGTCTAGTGCATTTTTTTTCTCCAAATTTCTGTTTTATTCAATTTATTTTTCAAGTAGGTTTGTGGAGTGGGTGCGAATTTGTGTGTGTGGCTTGAGTGAGTGGTTTGGATATATCATGCGACCTCAGTTCTCGTAGGTTTCCAATTGGTTCGTTTAGACTTAAGCAAAATTGGTGAGTTCAAACAAAATTGTTGATTCTAAACTAATTCAAACTGTTTTCTGACTTTCAATTAATTCTAATTTATTTTCTTGTCGATTATTATTAATTCTGTGCCTGTGAGGAACAACCAGTTAAGTGGTATTGGATTGACATGTACACTTAACTGTTTTTTCCTCGCAGCAACAGAATTAATTCATTCTAAAATCTATCCATCTGTCTATCTATATCTCACAACATTTTTTATGTTATTATATTATAATTACATAATTATTTGCATTACAGATAGAATAATTTTCAAATTAAGTCTACGAATAAAAATGATATAAATTCAATTATTCGAAAACATTGGTAATTATATCTCAATATCCATTTCGCCGATCACTATTATTATGAATTCATCAACCACGGTTATAAAATTATATTACCAACCAAGTTCTATACTGATAGACAATATACCGGCGTAGTGATGATATTGTTAATTCATAATTGCAAACGCGTTTATGGTTTCCGATCTGGATTATTATTTCAAACTAAAATTTTGGACAACTGAGTTCTCGTTCGATAAATGTACACACAACATATACGTAATTCCGCGACTTATATAGCTGATCAGAGAACTCGAATTACAAGTTAATAAATTGTATCCGAATCATTAAAGTTGGAGTTGGAAATAAATATCCACTGAAACAAATCTGTAAAACAAAAATTGAAACGTCGGATGTAATAATCGGACTAACGTTTGCTAAAAGCTTTTCTGCAAATTAAAAAAAAATCGTGAAGATTTTCAATTTCGATATATTTTGAGGCGCAAATTTTGATGAAATTATGATAAATCAATTTGTCATTTGAAGTATATCGAAATAAAAAATTTTCTTGGTGCATTTTTTATTTGAAAAAAGACCTTTCGAAAGGCTAGTGTGCTTATAGCATCCAATCTTTCAATTAACTAAAATAAAATTATATAATAGAAATTTCCAATCAAAAAACGTTTGCAAAAATATTAATAAAAATCATTTTTCAATCAATTACCAATAATTACATTTTGAAAATGGGTTTAAAACATCAATAACAATTACTTTACCAAAAATAATGAATGAAATTTAAAAAATTTAGAAATTGACACAAAATCCAATTTCATCATTTAAAAAAAAAAAAAAAATTTAGAATTTTTATTATGAATTATGCAGTGTATTTTTATACCGTTATTCTTAAATTCAGGATTCAAATCAATTGTATAATGTCATGAGTCAACATTCCAGTTAAGAAACTTAATATTTGCAGTCTTTTTGAAAAAAAAACCTGCCTGCGGCAGGAAGGGTTTCATCGCGATCTGTTAACGCTTGTTTGACATACGAGTCACTTAATACTTTGCGATAGTACATCGATTAATTCACATTTCAATCAATTTCTTGTTCAACAATTAATTTATATTTTTTACTCATTTCTTATCAAGTCAAAGAAGTATCGTTGATAAATAAAAAGAAAAAGTATTTTATATTTTCATCAAAATAATTGAAATATTTCAAAATTATTTTTTATTTTAGAATAAAGCAAAAATTGTTAATAATTTTAAACAAAACGAAGAGTTTTTGAAATTTGAAATGTGAAATGAACGAAATCTAATTGTGAGGTTAAGGTGTATATGAAATTTGAAATCTAATTTGGATAGGGCATGAAACGGGATAGTCCGATAACTGGTAATTACATTTGGAACTAATTCGGTTGAATGATTTTATTGGTAAGTGACCGGTTTGTAATAAGGCTCAAACACATCAGTGCTAACAAACGCTGCGAGTTTAGACGGTTAATAACTTCTCACAGCGACGGCGAATTCAATGGAACTCTATTACAGTAACACAATATTAGCTCTTGACTATACAGCCAACTGTTCATTTATTAATTATTGACACAATAATTCTTGAGTGAAAAATATAATTTTCATATTTATCTTTGTTTACTTTAAAATGCTAAAGAAATTTAAAAATAATAATTTTTGTTTTCCAAAAATGTAAACATACAATGCAAGCGTATATGTTGCATATACGAATCGAAACAACTCAAGGGCCAAAGTTATTTATAAAAATTTCTGACAATTTATGTGAGTTTATGTTTGACATTGAGAAAGACAAATCGGTAATTGTAACGAGGTGCTTGGCGTTTATCAAGAGGTGTTATATATTTATTGCCACACTTCAATTCGCAGCTAATGACATTCGCCGAAGAAAGCGGGATTATGCGCCTTTCAATTTTAATTCAACTGATTTCTGTTCATCTGTTCGGGATGTATTATCACAGCTGCAGAACAAGATTTATTGCTGCAACGCGGTCGAGGCAGCGTGCTGACTGCGCTGCCTGTTGCTAAGGCTCGGCCGATAAATTTTGTCACGAGGGGCGAAGTAGTCAATTCGTATCCTAAATCAACACATTGACAACTCAAAGAGTCAATTTTTAGCCCAGAAACGAAACATCACACATTTTGTTTGCATTACATCTAACGAACTTGAAAAAATCATGTTAGAATAAACAATAAATTCTGTTCGCACAATGTTGACACTGCCCTAGTACAAATTTATCCTGGCGTGCCCAAAGTTGAATCCGGGCCTTAACTTGGCCCGCCAGCATGTAAATAATATAGCATCAGAAACTGCTTGGCCCCACCAAGGCGTTAATTAAATAATTTTTTAATATTTATTGACATTTATATTTATATTTGAATTATGATATATATTATAACTATTTATTTATTTTTGTCGATTCATGGACAACTTCAGGCTGTCACGTTTGCAAAAGTTTGATTCGCATGAGCGAATTTAACAATATGTAATATTTAATTAATTGCTTAGCTAAACAAAACACTAGTATATATCATAGGAATTCAAAAAGCCCTTATTAATTTTTCTATTAAAAACATTTCAACCTTTTTTTATCGTACATTTTTTTGTTCAGAACTTTTTCCTTTCCTATTCTACATTTTGATTGACGTTATGTTATCGCGCATGAAAATGGGTCACATTATTTGGTATGAAAATTATTTTTTTCCCCTGCTGGCAAACAGTGTTACAAACACTCCGTTCTCGCTTTGAGTGCGGCGACGTTCTTCATTCTCTTTCTCACGGGATAAAAATTTTGATGAGATATGATATATCTCGTGACGCGACTTCCGTCGAAGACCAAATTTCTTTTGGCTTCTTTGGTAGCTACGAGGATTTGTTTACTTGCTGCTCGGCCGGACAAAACATGCTGTTCATACGTCACACTACATGCTCCACATGCCTCAAGCTGTATTGCACGCTCGACCTATGACACCTTCGCTGACCGACTCAAGAAAGTCCAAAACCTCATTCAGGTCACACTATTTTTATATGCAAATTTCACTTACGACAGCCTACTATAAGCAGGTAAAAAAGTATTGTAATTCAAACAATTTTTTTCAAGATTTGTTTTATATCTATTAAAAAAAATTATCTTCATTTTGACTATGGATTTGTAAACAATGAATATTAATGTTATTAACAATTATGTAAATAAGTAAATTCGAAAAATGTCAGTTGTCGTTCGATATAACTTATTTATTTATCCCGTTAATAAAATTAAAATATACATTGTGACATTTGTCACAATGATGATGTAATGATAAGGTATGTTTGGAATATATATATATATATATATATTTTTTTTTTTTTTTCATAAATTTGTGTAAACTAACAATGAATCTTGTTGTCAGAACAAAGCGCATAAAATAAAAAACAATAACTGGAGTTTTTATACCTTAGAAATAGCGGTGCTTCTATGGATAAAATTTGTATTATGAGATTTATTTATTTTTAGTAGAAAGTTATTACTCGCGCAAGTGCATGCACGTGGAAAAAAATTTAAATAATCCGGCAACAATATTGCACGTTCGTGGCCGCGAAGTATCACGCACAAGTGATGGGTCCTTTGAGATGTCTCGTGTGAGAAACGAATGGACGCAACTTAACCCGACTGAGACGCGCATCTTCGAGATAACGATTCCCCAGTCCCTCGTAGCAGTTGTGCCAACTATATTGCAGTTTTACACTACGCATTTGCGTTCAAACATTTCACCCGCGACTTTGTGTCAGCACAGCCAAACGCTTCGAAATTGTTGACATCATTTAGAACATTCATAGTGCAATTTCAAATCAATTAGTTTGAAGGTATAAAATGTTATTATGTTTGAATGTTAAAAACTTGATCACTGGTTTGTTTTATAAATAAAACAAAGTTCAGTATTTTGACTTTTCGGTATTTACATAAACAAAGTTTAAGATCATTTGTACCCCCTTTCCATATTTTTATAAACAAAAGTCATTCAGAGCAACTTACATCGTCTGTGTAAAATGATAAAGGTTATTAAAATAACCTTCATAAAGATGTGCAATTCATTAAGATTGGATTTTTTTGTTTACAAAAATACATCTAAAGATTTAGACAAAAATATAAGTGTAAATCAGAAAAATTCAATTTAGTTAACAACAAAATGTTATTTATTTTGTTATATCAAAAAAATAATAAAATACAATTGTTTTTGTGTTTTTTTTTGTTACAACAAGAAAAATTGAAAGTAATTTTGTGAAATAAAATGTTGGCTTGATTAATAAAACGCAATAAATCTTGGACACTTAGAGCAGGCAATCCATTTTGATATCAAGAAATATGTGCAATCGAGAGCTCGGTTAACGGTTTTAATTTCGTTTCTTTCCGGAATCTCTCGATCTGTATCAACGTTCGCGATGGTATGGGACACACACGTTCCACAGGATTTGTGAATACACGGATTCAAGCCGTCCCAAGCACAATATATCGAAGCCAACTTTGATAAAATGCGCGGAGACGCTCCGTTATCTCGAATTCCTTTGCCACTGCAGAATTTTCCCTCATGATAAGTTTCATTGTCATCGTGGTAACATAATTGCCGTTCATATCAATATCGCAAATTATTAGTTGCCAGGTTTTCTCGACAGGGACGCATTTTCGAAATAGTTATCGTGTATAGCAAAAGCAATAAATTAAAAAACTTCATACAACTTTCTTTCAAAAAATCAACTTTTTCAAATGGCCTTTGACCTCAGGGATCAAATTTCAGGGTCCGTTAATTTTTTTAAGGTTATTTAATTTTGGACCATTGTTTGTGTTATGACCTTGTACATTTTGTTTGTTTATTTATCTTGTTGTTTGTTTGTTTATTTATATTAATTTCAAACTGACCTTTATCACTAAAATTTATCTTATTTGTTTGTCCTTCATCATTGTCTGTATGACCTTTGTTTATAATACATATATTGTTTATGACCTTGTACCTTTGACCTTTGGTTTATTTCTATAACAAACAACAGTTGTGACTGTTGACATTTGTTTTCGTAAACTTTGACCTTCATATATTTTTGTTGTTTTCATTTATTCGTCTTTTATCTATCGCATTTTGATTAAAGTTACATCCAATTGATGTCGCAAAAAAAAAAAAAAAGCCGTCGACCAGACCGTCACCGCGAGCAATGATTTCTCATTTTTACTTTTCGGAGTCGAATTATTTTCCTCTGCTCCGGTTTGCCTTCGTGTATTTGGACCCGTGCCGTATTGGCATGCAGATTTGAATATGCTCAAATAGTTTGCTTTCGCGCGAACAATGAAACTCGAATTTTCACATCCTAGACAATGAATAAAACATTTTTCCCCATGTGACAAGTTTCAATTATTCGACTGCAGTATAAATCGACGTATAAGCTCTGGACATGCGTTGCTTTGTCCGTCAGGGGTTCGCGACGTGAAAAATTGATTTGTTTCGCTTATTTCGATAGGACTGATGTAAAAAAAGGGCTATTGTTTCTTCCCTAGGGAAATTTTAGGGATTTTTTCATCCAACCTAACTCATCATGTTGAATTGCAAAAAATATAACTTGGTAATAATCGATTATTTACCTTGGGGTTATGGAGATCAACTTGTTATTGAATGGTAAATATTTATGTTACGAGAAATATGCAACGCGAAAATAAGCAATAACCCCTTAATATATTTTTCTTATTCCCGATAATCCGTATCGACATTTACATATTTTCGAAATCCGTGCAAGCGAAAACGCGTCGTTCATATTTCAGAGTCTGTTCATTGCAACGTAAATGCTGAACCGAATGGTTTTTCCCCCGCTAGAATTCCATTCTAGCGTATCCATATTTTAAAGAAGTCCTCGGCTTACTGATGTATGTACACACGCTGATATGTGAAAAGGCTCTTTTCGTATCCCACGAGTCTTCGTGTGCGCCTGGGCCTTCATAATAAAAGGGGCTGATTTCTTCATGCATGGATTTGGATCACACACATTCACTTCGGCCACGTGGCAAAATTCCTGGGGGATGATGTTTCGCGAGAGCCCCCGCCTCCTCCTCCTCTTTTCGATTAACCCCCTAACACGGTCGGTAAATTATTTTTTGACTGCATCTCAGTAATTTGACTCCTATTTCGATTAGATACAAGAATAATATACTTACATTTCCATCTTCTATAGCAATTTACTTATCATGTTTAAACTACAACCTCTATCGATAATTGATTATCTAAGCTTTACCCTATGACCTTTGTTTATGCAAAATTTGACTTTTGTTTGTTTGTAACCTTATTTGACCTCTTCTTATTTGTATGAAAGTTGACTTTTGACGTTTGTATATGTCACCTTTGTGTGAACTTTGACTTTTGACCTCTTTGTTTATGCGAATTCTGTACTTTGTGTGAACTATGACCTTCGTACCAGCTATGACTTCTTACCTATGTTCGTTTGTTTGAACTTTGATCTTTGACTTTGTGAATTTTAACCTCTGACACTTGATTTTTACGGAACAGCAATTGATTCTTACAACAATTAATTATACCAGGGTGTCCCATTTTACTCCGGCCCTGGAATATAACTCGAAAAATGAGCGTTAGAGTAAACAAATATTCAGAATGAAAGTCAATATTCTAAGGTAATACAATTCTAAGCAACTGATTGTATCTATTGTATTTATTTTCAAAATTTTTTTTTCTCCAATGCTTATTTCCTGAGTTATTTCAGGTGTAGGATTAGAAAAGGATACACTGTGCGTGTATATAAATTTATTATCGTTTGTCGAACTTTTGGTCCACAGCGACGGAGAGCAATATTTGCACAAATGATTAGTGCGGCTATACAGTAAATGAATAATTAGATGTGGTCTGTACCTTTGCATGTACACATATAGCTTCGACGTCGGTCGTTATAATTTGTACATATTATATACATTACCGTGCTTTTCATCAATTTTTTTCCCCCAAATGTCCGATAATGTTATTAAACAAAAACATCATTTAAACGTCGGAACAAAGGTCATGCAAACAACAATAAAATTGTCAGAAAAATTGTAAACAAAAAAAAGGGGATCGTGGGTCATAAGGACATACCAAACGTCATGTGATTGCGGTTGTTATAAGAGTCAGATAGCATGTGTACTACGTGATTCAAGAAATTACCATTGTTAAGAAACAACGAAAACTGAATAACTTACTATCAAACTGAAGCTAATTAAACAAGATTCTGAATTTTTTTTATTTAGTCGCTAACTTGACTGCTATAACAACTTTGAAGTAATACAAACGTAAAATCTTCAAAAAAAAAGGTCACCAAACAAGGTCATACAAACGAACGAAACCTCGTAAGAATAGTATCCGTAAAATAATTCTCATTTTTTTTAATTTTTCAACTGTTGTTATTTTTCTTAATAATATTTTTTGCAGTGATGATTGCAACGGTGATTAATGTACGTTTCTTTTTGTATTCTCAGCAAATAAATAAGAGACTCATTTTTTTGGACCGAAGTAAGCCCGAGTTCCAAGGGCGGCTTTGTTACCGCTCGTCATCGCCATCATCCTGCTGTTGCATCCTCGAACGATCCCCTTCTAAGCCATTTATACCGGTTGATCAGTGACGCTTGTTTTACGCCCTGATAATAATCCTGAGGCTGAATGCAACGTGCCCGCGGTCCACAATTGCTTTTGTCAATTTTCGCCAGTGGCACGCACACCTTTTTGAATTTTTCATTCAAATTATCATTTCATGCCGATCTTGCCGGGGACAAAACATCCTTCAATTTGAATTAAACTAACGCAAGTTAAAGAAGGTGTAAAATGTGCCATAATTGATTGGCTGCATTTTTTTTTTCAATTTTTATTGATTTTTTCTGTAGTCGGATAATTAAAGTATTTATAAAAAAAAATATCCTAACTTTTTTTGGAGCGAAAGCTGGCTCTGCGTTTATCGGTTTTTTTGAATTATTAACGAAACAGATTACGTCGTAAAGCAAACAATTCGACTGACGATGAGGATTCTATACACGATTCGTCGGTCTTTTTATCACGATCAAACGCAAAATTGTTTGTCCAAGCTTATTAAAGGCATCGTCATTATACGAGTTTGATTTCCATGATTTTTGCATTGGCGATCGTTTCTTTTTTTTATTATTATCATTCAACGAGGGAAACAACATTTTCATAAATTCATTATTCATATCGAATTTCGTTCGAATTTTTCATTGGCTAATGATAAAATCGGAAATGAAATATTCCGTTTTAATATTTTATGGAAAAAATCGCAAAATTGAACAAAATAAAATAGTGATGAAAATCGTTGATGAAATAATAAAAATGCAAAATGAAATCATACATAAAAGTTAAAATATATTAAATACAAATTTTTTTATTTCTTAACAGAAAAAAAAATTAAATGTGTCTCGAGCGTTGCATAGATAAACTTTATTTTCACTTGGATTAATTGGTTTGAAATAAAAGTTCAAAGAACTTTGACAATTGGTTATCGATATTTTATCGTACAAAGGATGCAAGCATGAATGACAATCTACAATCGAGAATGCAACTATCGCGTTCTGCGACGTGATTCTTCTTTTAGAACACGATTAACGTTAATTATCAACGACAAACCATTTCAATTTCAATATTTTCTGCAGACGAGAATAAAATTCAAATTTAATTAAAACTGATAAACAAATTAAAAAATCAATGAAAAATCAGTATTTCCAATTTTTTCAATATATACTTTTTTCGTTGTTTTCTCGTAAACGTTCTTTGCATTTTTTTTTCATATTCTGAATGAAGAAATAAAAAAAATAGTGGATAAATAAATGATTAAAAAAATTTTTAAAAGTGATTGACTTTCAATAAAAAATAGTCATCGATTTTCTTTATTTCAATTTTTTTATACTATAAAACGGAAATATTGTGTGAGTCTCAAACTCATATAATTAGTCCATCGGAAAGGTTGGAATGTGAGGCATAAAAACCAAAACAAAAAAGCCAATTTTTTTCAAATATTCCGAAACATTTTTTTCTCTGATGGAAGAAAAAGTATATAGGGTATATGAGAAACGAACGCTCCCACCCTCTTGAGCAAAATCAGCCAGGCGAAGTGGCACTCGTGTGTGCCGAGACAGAGGGTGTGGGGGATTATCGAAACCACATGCACAAGACTTCGTGCTCAGCGCAACCTATACCGACGATGCGTCCAAACATAATTTTCATTTGCTTTTTCATATCAAAAAAGTAATTATCAATATTCATAGACGATTTAAATTCTGATTGAATATACAATCCAGCCGACCTACCGTCGACTTTTAAATGCAGAACGACCAACAAATTGTTTACTCCCTCATGTGAATACAATTTTCATATTCCAAGATGAAAATTCGAAATTCATTGCTGCGTGAACAATTTTTATTTTTCAGATGGAAAATGAAAAATTGTTCCTGAGACTTGTAAGTGTAACGACGCGAGTGAAAACAATGAGATATGATATACTTTTTTCGAAACATTTTAAAAGGTGCAAGAAAGCGTGAATGTCTGAGACAAAAGAGACGCAAATGAAAATGTAACACGAATTGAAAAAGCGATTGTTTAAATTTTCACGCGAAGCAATTTGAAAGTTTTTAATCTCTGATGTTTTTAACAGTAATTATTTTTTCAACAATATATTTAAAATCCACTTAATTAATTTTCAACAAAAATAATTAAAAATTCATTTAAAATATCCTACAGAGAACAAAAAATCCATGACCGTTCTGAAATTCGTGTGTATTCATTTTTAGCTGATCTACTTTCGTCTTTGTTTTCATCCGCGGGCAGTTTGAATTTCTAATTCAAATTTTCGATGAAAAAACGAATGGTTTTATTATGATTTATTGCAGAATATGTAATGAATGATATTTTTTTACAATCGCGACTTTAAATGTTCAACATTTTTATTTTTGTCTGATTTTTTGATATTTGTTTTTTAGTGTCGGATTTATCATCAGTTATCAGATTTCTGTTCCAGATGAAAACCATTTCAATAGACAGCTTTCATAAGAAAATATCAATCTATTTTAATATAGCTTGAAATTAATTTAGTAATATAGCTTAATATAAAATACGAATAATCATAAGTTGTTTATAGTAATTAAGATTCATAATAAAACACGCGCGTAGCGCATTTTTTCTCTAGTTTATTTAAATATTCCTGTTGTCTTTATGTTTGATAAATGAAGTTAGTCAAAATAAAAAAAAGGGTTATGAAAACGAAAAATTAAGTATACTTATCAGTAAAGTTCATCAAAAACTACCAATTGCGGCGGGATAACTAATTCGGACGAAACAAAATGACAGGAAAGGCTCGCCGCTAAATAGCGCGATTGTTCGTGAGTCGGGCATTTATAACGCGCCACTCTGGCTGGTTGCGCACTGCAATCCCAAGTGTATTGTCGAGTAGGCGCGCAACTCGCAAGTCGACCACTATTAAATACGATTTCCATTAAAGTTTCCGTCGACTTGTATTCAAAAATCTGTACATTCCGTGTGTAAGCGACTCTTTATAATTCGAGCACTCGAACTACTCACCCCCGTGAGCGGGAGTGCAGTTACCATCGGGCTTTTCAGGTTCGATGAACTTTGCTCGATGTTACCACCGTGCATAAATAAATAGACCAAACCAGACCAGAGATCCTCTCCTTTTATTTATTCTCGTCGGTCGCTTCCTTTTGGTCAAATGATTCCCGAAACTTGATTTCAAATGTTCAATCATTCACTCAAAATTGTTTGCTCAATTTTAATTATACATTATTTTTGTTCTATTTAAACAAGATGATTCCTAATTTTGTTATACAATTTTATTTTATAATTTTTAACAGTTGGTCAGAGCTTAAGAAATTGTTGAATTATAATTTTAGAAAATAATACGAACTTGCGTTCCTCCCCCAAGTTTGAATTGCAAAATGAACTTTTGGAAGAAAATTCAATTTCATGATGCGATAAACTTGCACAATATCATATATTATCTCAAGTACCAATCGTTGGCCAAACGATTCGGACGTGCCTATCGCGCGACTCGCTAAATTTTCTTTCTCGAATCTCATTACTTTTAATGACATATCAATCGGAGCTGATGTTCTTTTCGCTAAGGAACAATTGATCTCCGTTTTATCTTGTCCCTTTTCGTGTTCGCCAATATTCATAGCCTCGTTTGATATACATTCATCTCGTGATTCATGTCAACTCGATACATTTTGTCAATTTATCTCTCGCAATGGAAAGAGCTGTCTGTTGCACTCTGATACCTTCAGGGATCGTTATCCTTGCAACTGAAAACGAAAATACTTTACAAGAGAGAGAAAATGTCAGAGATCGACCTAATGAAAAAAATAAAAAATAAATAAATAAAATAAGTATGAAATAAAACCAAGTCTTTCTTGATCGACTTTTCGGATCGGTTTCGAATTTTGTTTATACAGTGCATGGAACCTAGTATTTAACCAAATACAAAATTTTATGTCAGGGAGGACGACACTGACACGAGGATAACAACCTGAACGTCATTCTTAGACTTAGAATACCAAATGTAAAATGCTTTCTTTTATATAATTTTAAGTTATTACAGCAGTCTGAGAATCACGTTTAATAAGCATTAATTTGATAGTAAGTTAATGTTTTCACGTTTAGAGTCAGATTCAAATTATTTTATTATAATTTGTATAAAATATTGGCATCTCACTCTTACATATGGCATTTTACAATCAATATTTTGCTACAACAACTTTGATTGATTCTAAATCAATTGAAACTTAACGAAAAAATGCAAGATAATTATTATTTCTGCTGATCAAATGGGATTGTTGCTGCAATACAATCGCCAAAGCTTGTCTAGACAAGTTTCAGACGTTGCGGTAGGACGGAAGTTAACTGGAGGGATGGGGTGGGCAATTTGCAGGGTGACTGAAAACGCCAAATTCACTCCAGCCATCCGTGTATATTTATCACCCCCGTGTACCAAAACTAGGTTAGGGACGTCGACAAATTGACTTGCATTAAACCATTATATCCTTACTCTTATTTCCATTCCACTTCGAAGCATCAACTTGATTCCCATCAATTACGTCTTTGCTTTGCTAATCTCTTCGCTAAACGCAACACAAAAGGTTCATGTCATTCATTAGGCTTATTTCCAAACTGTTCAAACTGCTCATTACGATTCAATTAATTTGTTATTCTTTGCTTGTGCATTTTTATTTGACCTATCAAATTATTTGGGTTGACTTGTTTTTTTTTTTTACATTGGTCCACATAAATTTCATGTTGAATTGTTTTTGTTCACAACGTCTGACCTTGGATTTTTGTTAGGTTCACCTCTCAATTTATATATGTTCTCAATAGTATGCTTTATTTACATACAGGTGATTCAAAATGCACGAATTGCCTATTAGCGTTTTCAATTAGTTGGTTCTATTTGGTTCTTCCGTTCCAAACCGATTTGGAACTTGGACAGAATTCATTAAAAATGATGCATTTTTTGTAAAACTCACTCGGTTCGACGATCCAAACGATGCAGATCGGCGCAATTTTAACAAACCTTTTTTTTGATGATCCCTCGATGCGATCTGTTTTCCAACGATGCATCCTTGGATCACCTTCAGCTGGTCATCAAGGTCGTCCTGGATTCGCTGCTGAAGTTGTCCGAGTACATTCGCCAATTTGTCATCTGCGACTGATCCGATATTCCTGGACTCCTTTCCGTGTTCACGAAAATTGTGTCTCATCGACAATATTATTGCACTTCACTTCACTATAAATTCACTATTTATCACTGTTAAAATGATCTCGAATTTATTTGACATTATGAACACTAAAAACAAACAAAGACAGTTCATTTAGCACGTTTAAAATCGACAGGAAGCTTACCGGTGTCGCCATCTTGATTTGCGTTGAATTTCGCGGAATTGCGATTGTCGGAATACTCATTTTCACTAATAACGACTGAATATTTTCACTATTAACGAATGAACTGAATTTTTTCTGTTCGCGATATTGGAATTTATTTGGACAAAAAAATAATATAAGATTGATAATTGTTTGTCGTTGTCACTACTCACTATCTTTGCATTTTGTCCTCGACTTAACAAAGTTCATTGTTCGATAAACATCGCGTTTTCGGATTAGAGAAAAGCATCTC
>JAPYZS010002201.1:0-14272 GCA_030522925.1 Trissolcus japonicus
CGCCAACAAAGAGCCAGATGTTAACCTATTTGGGGCCTAATAAGGGCCCTATGAGTTATTCGGGTAACCCTAATTAGGGCCAGATATCAATTTTTACTACGGATATTACAATGGATTGATTCGTTGCATCGCAATGGACGTAACATCAAGTATAACAAACGGATGCAACAAACTTGCGCATACGTTTTCATAAGCAGGGTTCGTTGACCTAATGAGAAAGACGGACGGATACAAAACACCACACTCTGAGGGTTTTAAACTAAACTGCATTTAAACTCGAGTGTCGCCGTGTGTGATTATTTATATGTCCCCTTTTTATTCAATTTTTTCGTCGTCATAGGTTGTATTCCGGTAATATATTTGGCACGGCGCCAATTTTCGAGCGAAGTTCATGGCTTGCACTAGACTGCAGATTCGAATTCTATTTGTGCTTTGCAGGTTTTATGCACGATAATATGGATTCACAGAAGGAAACAAGTTATTTCGGACTGAAATTGATAGTTTACACGGTTCGTTCGTACGGTGTTTACCATTAATGAAAAAAAAAAAGCTATTAAATTGTTAAAAATTGGTGTTAAAATTTTAGATTGAATTCGTTACAAGTTTTATAGTTGTTTTACCGACAGTTTAGTCGGTCAAACGTGGCTATGAAACAAATTAAAACTGTTAATTAGATGTTTCCAGCTGAATCAGAATGTTTCGCGCCAAGTTCCAATTAGTTTTTTAACTCATTTTCATTTTATAATAAAAAAAACCCGTTTTTTTGCATTTGTTTATAAATTTTTACTCAAACTTCGCTTAAAACTTTGACTTATTTAATTTTGATTTCACAATACTTAGACCATTAAAATGAATATCAGATTTCCGTTTTTTTTTCATCGCCATCCTAATAGGTATTCTCCGTTTTTTTTTCTTCGCGGAACGTAAATAATTTTATCTTAAATGGTTTCATAGAAGTCAGGAAAATTGTTCGGAGGGTCGAGGAGAAAACAATGGGACCGAGGAAAACGTTCCCATTGCGAACTAGGTGGCGATTCATGATAATGAAAAACGCGGCTAATTATGCGAATTTTGATAGAAAAATATGTGAAAAGTCGGTGTTTGTTTGAGCAGCGTTGGGCGTATAAGCTTTACCCTTCGGGCTCCCCGCTGGTTGTCGCGCCGTTTTTGCCTCGCGGATGATGGGAAAGTTATTAGACGATGCTCGCCATGTGCGCACACGCACCGCATTACGCTCCCTAATCGCGAGTATATCACGCGTGAATATCGTTACGCGTCGCGGAGTACCCGTCTTCCATCGATGCAATTGAGTCGCTACGACCAACTAAATTAGCAATCATACAAAACGAACGACTTAATCACTTCACCGGCTTCGAATTAGAACTATAATTTAATTCTTATTCTCGATTAAATTTCTTTTTTTTTATTATTAATACAGTTTTATTATTAATATTAACTTGAGAAATCAAAGTTTCACCGCTTCATTTGTCATTGCGATTATTAAACAGTTAGATCAAATCTGATTATTCTTTATGAGATGTCTAATTTATTTTATTATTTTTTTTAGTTTTTATTTTTCTTTCCTCTCGGTGGTTTTTTTTGGGGTTTATTAAAAAGTGCCATTTTATTTAGGTTTACTGTTTTCGCTAAAATGAACGAATTTATTTCGTCAGAGGAATGCATGGCATGTCCGCCGGCGACACCGCCCAAGCCGTGTGGAAAAATGTCAAAAAAAAAAAAAAAAAAGACTGAAGCGAAATGGAACCGGCCGCAAAAAAGAGACGATCCTCTGATTGTGACTCATTTGTACCTCTGAACCTTTCATTCCTATGACACGTCAGAGGCGTCTCGTTTGGATTTCACATTATACCGAACTGCGCATTTTTTTATTTTGTTGAATGTAAATTAAATACAAATTTAAGATTATTAGAAATCGATTTGATTTAATATTTCTATTGAGAAAAGCTAATTTTTACATTTCAAAAAACCCACATTTTTTAATTGACTAAAAATAATTGCAACAATTTATCAAGTGCACAAATTCGTTAAATGGAAAAAAAATGATAAAACTTGAATTAGAAAGTATATTTTTAATTTCTTAAATTTTTTTTTCTTACCGGGTCACACACTTTCCATAATTTCGGTTGAATTAAAATTTCATTATTTATTGTTTATGAGCTCCCCAGTTCGCTTTGTCCACTTACCTGTAACAAAAGAAAACAGAAAAATGAAGAAAAGTTTGGCATTGAGATTATCTTTTTTATTATTAAATTAAATTGTTCAAGGTTGAGCAACAAATAATCCTTTGTTTCAATTTCTACCTCTGGATATGTGTAAGATTCATGGTCGGTCGACGCGCCCAGCTCCCAAAATTCGTCATAAAAAGTATAGTAATTTGCGAACAAACTTGAGCATCGAAACATTGTTGTCATTGAGACCAGAAAGAAAACTGACTCAAACTTTTTCTTCTTCAACATTTGTAAACAGTCAAAGATTCAAACGTATTTAATTTCTATTTAATCGTTTGGAAATAACAGTTAAATAGTTGTTTCCGTTAAAAAATATTTTTAATTATTCAGACGTCAAAAGTGAATACTAGTTTTAAATTATATATTTTTTTTATATTTTATTTTTTATAAATAATAAACGATCAAAAAATTGGGAATTATTTTTTTCATAAAAAAAATAAATAAATAAATAAACATCTTTTACATAATATCTTACAAATTTTTTTGTTTTTAAATTTGTAGTTAATTTGCGGCATACATTTGGTTCATATTTATTATTGTAGTTAGTGTCCGTTTCACACTAAACTATTATGATGAAAATTAAAAAAAAAAATCCACCTTCTTACAAGAGACAAAACAAATTTCTCCGTGTTTACTCAAAGCTAAAACGTTACGTAAACCTGTAGTGTACGTGCATTGAGATGCAAAGCAAAATTTAATATTCAGCATAAAAAGATTATTAAAATGTAAATTTACGATTTACAAAACGTCATAAATAGTTTATTTTATAGTTTTAACGTTTTTCTAAGGATTGTCATTGAATAATAATCGTCATTTTTAACATGATGATCAACCAAAATAAAAATAAAAAAAATTATTTAATTAAAAGTGTTAAAAAAGTGTTGAGTGGTACTAAAAAAACTCCGATTGAAGTTCACTAAAAAGATCCAATCACATCTCATTCAATAGAAAGTAATGAAAAAAGAAAACTTCAGTCACTGATCTAAAGAAAGAAAGGAAAAAAAAAAGATCTGCGGATGTGAATAGGCGTAGATTAATGGGTAAATTGTAGATTAATTTATAAGTACGGCACAATTGCGCCAATTGGCTTTCATTTGGGCGAGCAACAGGTTCGCGTATTGTTTCACGTGCAAACATATTTTGTGTTGGCAAATGTATTCCGTGCTGGTACAGTCCAACAGACCACTCCTATTCGTCGTTAACTCGCAGGGTCACGCCATGTCAAACTGCTATAATTTTGACATTGACGAATAGTCACTCGGTTAAGGACGCTACGGTTACAAAAATAAAAAAAAAATGAAACAAAAAAATTGAAAAAAATAAATAAATAACGAAACAATTTTTATTGCACGGTGTACGCCCATTCAAGGACACAAAGGTGTGAAACTTAATTTGCAATTTGCATTGCTTTCCATTTCATAAATCATGCGTTACAATTTCAAAATGCATCTCACCGGTTGCAATATAACTTCAGCTTATTGTTTTTTCGTTCTGAAAGTTTTCAACGGTTCGATTTGATTGCTGACAAATTATTTTGAACAATGAGCATTTAGTGAAAGAAAGAATGAATGTCTTTTTTTTTTTATTAATTTCTCTCATTTTGCTTTCAGCTCAGTCACGCAGAACTAATGAACCAAGAATCGAGGGTTAAGTGCCACTGAAGTTTGACGTTTAATTTGTTTCGCTTGAACGTCACAAGCTGAGAAATAAAAATGCCTGCATGAATGGGCGAGAGGAGTTGGCCGTGCGTTGAAACAAAGAGGGCAGGCGAGACGGGAGTTCCCATCTGCATTGGACAGTGACTTTTAATCCGATCGACATATGTTCCATCGGAGTCGAGTCACCTCTTATGGACCTCGTTTTCATTAATAAATAATTATTCTAATTGTTCCTCCCCTATTGCACGCACTTAACCATCTGTCGTGCCAATTGACATCTCGATTTCAGATGTCATCATTTCATCGACTTTTTATTAACAAAATTAATTATTTAATTAAAAATTAAAACAAATTTAAATTATCAATTTTATTACAAGAAAATATTTTTCAAAAATATTAATTTATAAATTCAAGTTTGAAATTTCCATTTTGTAATTAGAATAATGATAAAATCATACGGTGTCCAAGTAAAAATTTATGTGTCCATAAATGAAACATAAATGGCACATATATGGGTCCATAAATGTCACATAAATGGATCATAAATGGTACATATATGAAACATAAATGGGACATATATAGATCCATATATGTATCATTCATGTCTCATAAATGGGCCCATATATAGGCCATATATGTATTTTAATATATATATTATAATATATTTAAATGTCTCATTTATGTTATATATATATGAGCCATTTATGGACCCATATATACATTTTTACTTGGGTGATATAATTTAAACTCCCCTTGGATCAGATAAATTTTTATCAAAAGAACAAAAAAGATCAGATGAAAAAAGTTTCTCGACGTTTTTTTTTTCGTTCAAGATATATAGCACCGAGATAAATTCAGTTACATCGAATTGGACAAACATTAGCCGGTTGCAAGAAAGAAAACAAAAAGAACAAAAGTAATAAAAATAAAAGAAGGTTCAATATTGTTCTTATCTGCGGAACGTGGGTCAGCACATACACGTTGAATCAAACAAAGTTAACTTATCTCTGCACTCGTGCGACGCATATGATTTATGCGCGTCTATGAAAATGCCCGGCATTTCCTCTTTCCCTGCGATCACAATGCGGATTTTCGTCGAAAAATACTAACTGCATTGCATAAACCAATTTAACAACTCATAATTGCTTTCCCGTGATTGTTTTTGCGGTGCGTGAAATCGCATGTGATTCAATGATGACGAATCACCTGTTAAGTTTGCTTGAAAACGTTACGTTTTTGCATCATAAAAACTGTTTATGTAAATTTTCATGTCAATATTTTTCGATCGAAAACCGAATCAAAAGTTTTCTCCAAACGATATCAAGTGAAGAAAAACTTGTGACATATTGTTAGGAGATCGGAAATTCTCGTTGTGTCATACAGAAGTTTCAAACCGCGTAGGCGAAATGTGGAGCGAAAAAATGTTCTTTTTTTTTCATTCCCTGCCGCAGAGCAAAAATATGAACGAGGTGTGGAGTGCATTTCCGAATTTGACGAGGTGTCACGTGGGAAAGTTCCCGTTGCGGTTATTCAAATACCGGCAGGTTCGTGGGTTATGCTAATGGAATTTCCAGCTCGCCCAGTTTCATTGAATGCTATTCAGATCCTCGACCTTTGGCAGACAATTTCTGATTTATTAAATGAAAAGATTCAGATTCGGCTCTGTTCATTCATGAGCCGTGAAAGTTATGTAACTTCCTTCCTTACGGAGATACATTTTTTTTAGAACTCACTTTTTATGTTTCATTCCAGAAACTGACTTTGGCTTAGTTTTTTTTATTTTATTTTATTATTTTATTTTTTTTTTTTTTTCATAAAAAGATTTCAATTAAGAAAGCGAAGTTCGAAAATTTGTTTACAGCTTACAGGATTAAGAAAAACGAAAGTTGAAATGAAAAATGTAAAAAAAAAAAAAACTGAATTAGATCACTCTATAATCGCTCCAATGAAAGACGGTGAAAATTGTTGGTGAAATTGTAAAGTTGGAGATGAAAGTGAAATTGGCATCATCCATGGCAATAAAGAAGACAGCGACTCGGGATGTCAATGCGCCGATCATCTTGGTCTGTGCAGTTCTCGAGATCATGCGGATGCGAAACATTTATATCGCTCCGCAGAGCCTTTGCAAACAAAAATCAAAACCCGCAAGGATCCAGACTCGACTGACTCAAGTGTAACAAATTCTGAAACCTTCAATTCATCTAATTTTTTGTTGCTTATCGTCCACAAAACATTGAAACGGAACGGATTCGACTGGAAATGAGAAAAATGTTCGTTTGAACATTCCAGTTATTCGTGGGCGTGTAAAGTGGTTTTTCTTTTGGGACAATACGGCGACCGTTAAGCGAGCCACGTGTCAATTGTTAAGCGTTATGTGAAACTGCAAATTAATGCACCACGATGACGATGATTTGTGCTTTGTTCTATGTCGGTTTACTTTTTTTTTTTTTTTTGACCCGAGAACCTTTGTGCCTATTGCCGGAAATAGCGCATTCTTTGCACGGAATCAGACTTTTTTGCCCGGTGGAAAAGAAACGCCAGCGTTTCGTAATTGATACTAAACAAAAAAGTTAATATCAAAAGGAAGAAGAGTGAAATTCATTTTGCAGTGAAAATGAGCATTCCTTCCGCTCCGAGTTCCTTGAAAAAAATTCATATTCGCTACTAGAGAACTTCCAAAAAGAATTAAAAATTGCACCTGACTAAATTTGGAAAGATTTTAATTTCACATTTTGGTCTGATTTCGGAAATAAAAGTTGTCGGACGTGCAGTTTAGTGTAGACGTTTTTTTTGAAAGAAGAAAGGCAGCGGAAGTTTTTCTCGACCGGTTTCTCACGAACCGACATCTTACAAGAAAGAGCGCTTATGAAAATCACCGTTACCGTGATCGTCGCCATTGCCACCGAGACGAAAAATTTGCATGCATCCAATTCACCTTACGTGTAGCCAATTGTTTCTTTATCTTTTCAATTAATTCTCAGTGAGATACAAAAAACATTCATTATTCATTTCCACCTAACTCGTTCATCATCTCACTATCGTTTTCCTTATTTCCATGTGAAAAAAAAGATTTCTGTTTCTCTTGGGATATATGAACCAGGAAAAAAGTATACCTCCTCTAAGTTATAAATCATCGTGTCAAGTTACCTTAAAATTTTTTGCAAACATAAATATAAAAACGACCCATGTAGAAATTGCCAGCGATAAGCCAAAACGAACAATCGATTCGACGTTGGACCAATGTTGGCAGCCAACGTTGTACCAATGCTTATCAAATTGAATTGCCAGAAATGCAAAAAAAATCTGATAACCAACTTTGGCATACATCATTTATACAATGGTGGCATCCAATTTTTATCCAACATTGGCTTGGAACTTCGGTTGCCAACGTTGGGCCAATGTTGGCAAACAATTAAATCTTCATGTTAAGCGAGTAGCATATTTACACGATATGTGCAAAGACAGTCGATGGAGCAGTGTACTGAGTGGTGGACTACAGATCCGAAGGACGAGCGTTCAAATCTCAGCTCAGAATCAACAACAACTTTGAATTCATCGGACATTTAAAATTTCTAACACTGACTATAAATCATAGAAATAATTACGTGAAAAAATGGTCAATATAAATAAAATAATTCAATTTTTTAAATAATTTCAACAACATTGGTTTAACTCTGGCAGAAAGAGTTGAGCCAACGTTGGCTGGCGATGATGGGCCGGCGTTTGATCCCAGAGGTTTACCATCTCTGGCCCGAAAATTGGCAGCCAAAGTTGACTCATCTTTCACAACGTTGGTCCAACGTTGGACCAGACGTAAATTTTTACATGAGTTTTGTATTCGCGAATACAAAACTGAAACCATAAAATTAAAAAGTTTATAAAAACGAATACTCAAATGGGATTGATTAGTTTTCGTCTGAGGATGAAGTTGAAAAAAAGATTTTGAAAAAATGCATACAATTTCAAGTGCTTAAAAACTAAAAAGTAGTAAATTGGCGAAAAGTCGTAGTAAATCCGGTGAACAATGGTCCGGCGAGGAAAAAATGTTTGCGATAAGGTTTTTGTTCAAAGATCGGAATGAGTTGAATGCACGAGGTTGGCGCATATATCGACGCGATCGATTATCCGAATAAGCGTTCGTGATACCGGATATGTCGTCGTCTTCGCCAAGTATTTCCATTTGCATTCGCGGCCAACGCGCCGCTTGAAATTCCGCGCTGTGATTGACAGCACGGCACGTTGCAACGAGCGCCAGTAATTATGCCCGAAGACAAGTTCGGTGGTTGTCACTGCAGCCTTGCTATTTTAATCATCCAGCTTTTCAATTATGTGCTCAACATTCCTGAGCATTTTTGTTTTAATTACACACAAATTAGTTGAATATATTTTTACTAAAAAAATTTTGTTTTTAATTTTGACTTTTGTTTTGTTTCATATTGTTTGGTACAGATTGAATTTGAAATTTTAGATTTCTAATTAAAAAATTTGTTTAAATTTTGAACATTTAAACAAAGTTAAATTTCAAATGTGACCACTAACGTCAGAAACAGGTAAAATGAAAAAAAAAAGAATGGGAGAAAAAAAATAATAAAAGTCAAGGAAAATGCATCAAGATTCTTGGCACGTTTGAGTGTGAAAGAGACTTTTGGCACTTGAATATTTAAATACAATGCTCTTACAACTACATCTTCCATTCTTCTTTTTGTTAGAACTGGGAGGAGAGTTTGAGAGGGTCGAGGTTAATTTCGCCCGAGCATTCTTAGATGTGAAACCCTACGATTCTAATGATAGGATAGGTTTTCTTAAGAAAAGAGGCAAAATGAGTGGTCTGAAATATTCTACCAACTTTTTCCTTCCCATTATTTATCAACGAAATAAAAGACGTAAACAAGATATTTTATTTCAGAGGTTTCTGTAAAAACTGTTTTGGTTCTTTTTGGCATAACATTTGAAAAAATGGAAAAGTCCCATGTTAATAACTTTCTTTCAAACTTTTTCCCTCGCGATGGAACCGGTTTAGTTTCCATGTTATCATTTTACACGGACACTTTTCAAGTGAATGATGTTAGACGCAAGATGAGGACGACGGTCGAACCTTTCGCAGTTTTGAAATTTTGCTACTACGCAGGCATCAGTTTTTCCCAATCTACGGACCTAAATCTTAGTCCTAAATTTGCAAAGCAATTTTTTTTATATTTCGCTAACAATTAACATGATTTTGAATACATTTGTTTAATCAAATATTATTAATTAAACATTTAAAAATCGCTGATCAATTTTGTATGTGGAATTTTAAATTCAAACATTTTTTTGATTAACAAAAAAATTAGTTCCATTGTAGTTTAAATTAGATTTTTTAGTAATTCTTTTCCTTCTTAGAACGTCTAGCCAGTATACAATTCAACAAAGACGCGAAATGGCCGGAAATAGTTGCCGACCGGTCACGCGTGCACATTTAGCATCCAATTTTACATATGCCTCTTAGATAATGATTCGTCTCCTCTCGTTCAATTAAAGCCAAGTTGTTGCAACGTTCTCTCGCAATTAAACTTTCACTTTTTCAATTTCAGATCAGTCGTCAATTTTGTTTCGTTAATTTCTTTGATGACACGCTTCAATGGATTCACAAAATTAGTCATTTCAACCATTCAGATTCATTATCTTAAAATAAAATATTTGATTGAAAACATCAAATTGAAGACCGTCATCGTTAAAAAAAAATCTTGTTTGAACGACACTTGAAAAAAAAAAAAAAAAAAAAAAAAAAAAAAAAAGAAAAAAGAACTCCTGGAAGGACGTTAAGAAATTCTTCTCAAAAAGATTTGGATTCCCGAGAGCAACGATTGAGATTCAGAATGGTGACGTTAAAAGGGCGCGCGGAAGCGAGAGTTCGAAGTTCAATGAGTGCGCATTCGTTGCTTCGATTTACACTTTTTTTTCCTGAGTGCCTATATACTATATCGTAGACCCCGCTAACACGCCACCTCGATTATCCGTAAAACCAGTCGTGGTCAGTCGTGGGAGAACGCCGTGTGCGTTTTTTCCCCCCTGACTTATTGGCCAACATCCCGCATTAGAATTTCCAACCGGCCCAGCTACGATGAAACGTTTAATCTAATTCTAGTCCGTCAGATATCATTATGGTACAATGAAGAGAACGTAACAGGGCACTTTTGACGAATGCTAAGAATTTTAATGTGATCCACGAATCGCGATCAAAAAAAGATAAATCAACCCACCAGCAATGCATTTAAAAAAATGAAAAAAAATAAATAAAAAATAAAGAACTACTTTGTCCTCGCAGGAATGATTTTCCAGATGATTTTTCCAGAGGTTGCGCAACTCTACCGGCTCATAAAAGGAAGCAGCCTTATTCATGCGTTCCGCTTTGGTTTGCAGAGGATTCCTTATCGTTGGACAGCGATCTTCCACTGCACTCAACTGCAATCGAATCGAGCCGTGTCAGGCAGCCTTGTGTCTAGGAAACGTAACGATTTATGTCCGGTTGCCCCACGTTGGGCGCCTCATTTTCGCGTGACGCGCTCCGCTGCACAGGATGAATACATTACCATTCATAGAGTCTAATTTCAAATTTCTCTCTCCTCTTTTTTCTCTTCTCTCTTTTTTTTCATTTTCATCTCATTGAAACAAATTGACTTTTCATCTGAACTTTCAATTGGATCAGGGTCTCAAAAGTCTATTCCATGTAGAAATTTACGTCTGGTCCAACTTTGGACCAACTTTGTGAAAGTTGAATCAACTTTGGTTGCCGATTTTCGGGCCAGAGATGACAAATCTCAACGTTGGCTCAACTCTTTTTGCCAGAGTTACGCCAACGTTATTCAAATTATTTAAAAATTGAATTATTTTATTTATATTAATCATTTTTCCACGTAATCATTTTTAGATAATTATTTTTATGATTTATAAGTCAGTGTTAGAAATTTTAAAAGTCCGATGAATTTAAGGTTGTTGGTTCTGAGGTGGGATTTGAACGCTCGTCCTTCGGATCTGTAGTCTGCCACTTAGTCCACTGTTCCATCAGCTGTTTTTGCACATGTGTAAATATGCTACTGACTTATCCAGAAGATTTAATTGTTTGCCAACATTGGCCCAACGTTGGCAACCAAAGTTCCAAGCCAATGTTGGATAAACATTGGATGCCACCATTGTATAAATGATTTATGCCAAAGTTGGTTATCAGATTTTTTGGGATTTCTGGCAATTCAATTTGATAAACATTGGTACAACGTTGGCTGTCCAACATCGGCTGCCAACATTGGTCCAACGTAGAATCGGTTGTTCATTTTGGCTTATCGCTGGCAATTTCTACATGGGTATGAGCAATTTCAAAATACTGGTCCGAGACAATATCCGAGAAGCTTAAGACCAACCTGATCTGGAATTAGAGCAGATTTAAATTATAGGGATATAGTTATAGGTATGACTAAGTCTCAAGTGTGATATCTTGAGACGTTTCAAGCAGCCGACGACCATCAGAGAAAGCTCTCTATTTTGTTCCTCGACATGCTGATTCTCGCTGTTAAGGATTTTCAATTCTAATTGCAGCTAAGAGAGCACCCTTAATGACCTGGCTGAAATCCAAATAAACAATCAACACCCGTCATTTAAAATACGACTTTATCTTTTTTTTCCTCGGATTTTTCATTGAGTCACACATTAATAAACGTTCTTTTTTTGCGAATGATTCAAACCTGTAATATCTATGACTCAAAAATAAGTTCTTACAAAATCGCGTGACAAAAAAAAGGACAAAACAGGAAACAATTTGTTGTTTTCTTTCATTTGAAAGTAGTAGACCCCCAAGTTACGTAAGACGACCGGTCAAAATAAAAAATTGCATCAAAATAAAATTTATGTAAGAAGAAAAATGTAAGCTCGTAATTAGGTTGGTTATCACGGAGGCGATTATTAAATCGCGAAAGATGAAGAAAGTGATACGTGTGGCGAAGCGGTCAGCGTGGAAAGCGAAGGTAAATTAGCGCGTACATATCGCGTGGTTCAACGGCGCGAATACCGTGCAGCTGCGAGTCGATTGCTATTATATCTACACGCATGAGCCTAACGTCCACCCAAACAATTCGACCCAGCCGAAGCCCGAGAAGTGTGCGAAAAAGAAGCACCACGTATGCGTCAACAATTTCAAAGATTACCCTTCTTTCTTCCTTGGGTACAGAGAGGTTCGACCCGTCCTTTTATTTTCATAGCTCAGTCTTCTTTTTTTTCGCATCCGAATCGTTCTAATTATGAGGTTCAATAGCTTGAAATTGCCAGTAGACCATCATCATTCAGATGCCTCGCATACTTTCACGTCGAGTCATGCTTTTTCATCCAGTCTTTCATTCATGCGAACTTCCTTTTAAATTTTAAATTTTCATCTTGTTTCACATCTTAGTCACTCGTTTCTCATTTTAGTCTCGCATTTTTGGGTTTTAGATTTTCAAATTTTTCAAATTCAATTTTTGGTTCGACGGTTCCCAGTCCGGGTTGTGTAGCTTTGATATGTTCTTTTTCACGATACTAAAACGGTCATTTTTATATGGATTGATTAGTCATAGCATGAAAAAAGAAATGATGAAGGGGGTCGTGGAAATGAAAAAAAAAAAAAAAAGAATTTATTCGAGCCCGAGCGTTTGTGCTTCATCTGCTCCTTTCGCTGGCACAAAACGTTCTAAAAGAAACAACCAGGTGAACTGAAACTGCCACTCTGTACCAGCTGGTCCTTGCAACAGAAAGCTTACATTATAACGATACTGGTCAGTGCCTTTGTCTAAAATAACCTCTACTCTCCAGTTTACATAATCTCATTATATTTACCGGAATAAAACCTCGAATATGTCGCAATATTCTCTAAAATTGGATTGTTATTTTGATACATTTGTTTCATCCAGAAAGTTGTACCTTGGTGAAACTATTTTCAACTTTTCAACTTTCTTGTCAAAGTAGGATCAAAAAAATTTTTAAACGGATAAGAACAAGAAACAGAAAAAAAGAGGAAAAAAAAATGAAATGCAGTTTGATTATGAGGAATAAAAACAAAAGTTGAAAATCGCCCAGTGCCCTGTTTACTTAGAAACCTGGCGTGTTGGCACATGTGCACTTACGTTTTAAGCTCTGATCTCCAGCGAACGACTTCCTACACGAACGAGTTTGCCGCGTGAGTCTGCGCGTTTTCAGCGATCCTAATTCCTGAATCACAGTGTCGTCGATAACGAAGTCGTACAAACGTACGGATTACAAGACTCGTCCCGCTTGTTGTGTACATTCTGGGTCATTTTCAACCGGCGCTCTCGTGTGTGTGCTGATTTCGCAAAATTATTCCGAAAATGGATAAGCGAATTTCGTTGCGCACGAGTATGATATTCGGATTTAAGAGCGTACGCACACATTTGGAAACAGGTTTTGGAAAACATTCACGTCTTTCTTTATTTTTTTTCTCTCTCTCTTCCGAGGATCATCTAGGTCAACAATTGTTGAACTGATATGCCTGATGACAAACCTGATTGATACGTTGAAACAAAGATGAAATTATGAAACGATAAATTTTATTGAAAAGAAATTAAATTAATTAATTTGACTTAATTTTAAATTAATTGATTCAAATTAATTAATTTTTTTTATTTTGTTACTAAATCGAATCTTTTGCAATGGAAAAAAACTTTTTACACAGGTAGCAAAAGTAGAGTATCAAAATGGAGTCGAAACTGAAATTGAAAAGAGAGGTTCCCTTTGCAAGCCAAACGAAACTTTGCGTGCCAATTGAAAACCAGACGTTTGATTTATAATTGGGCGAGCAACGCATTATGCCGCGATAATCGCACAGTTGTTAATAAAAACCTATGAAAAGGTTACCGCACGTAATTGGAAACCACCGTACTACACACGGTATTCAATTCTCACGAGTTTTCGTAACCCGCAACCACTGACACGACTCTTTTTATTTTTTATTTTTTTTGTATTCCTCATATATTCCATATTAATTTATCCGTACGGCCATTCGCCTTAAATGGTCAACGTTGAAGGTTCAAATCTTCATCAACATTTATTTTAGCTGTTCCAATTACCTATTTTCGAAACATGATAAAAGGTTAGTTTGTAAATTTACTTTATAGTAGTTAATTAAAAAAAATATTTGACATATATTTGAAATGAAATAAAAAATTGCAAGATTAAATAAATTAATTAATGAAATGTAAAATTCTGAATTTGGTTTTTTGTCAGGGAAGAACGTAATTCAGAACCAGGTACACGGAGAAAAAGGAATCGTTGTTTTTTCTATTAAATAAGTTGAAATTTATTATATTTTATTAGTAAAGATATCTTATACTCGAAAAGTTGTACAAA
>JAPYZS010002202.1:0-14814 GCA_030522925.1 Trissolcus japonicus
GCATTTGTATAGCCTGCTTGGTATGGGCCCGTCTTTTTCCCCTGCAGGCTCTTCTCGTTTAAATTTTGGTTGTTTTGGTTAAATGGTTTCTTGGTGAAAAGTTTGTTTAGGACCTCACGTCCCAGCTTTGCTAGATTGCGAGTGTTTGCGACATACCCTGCAAATAATTAACAAATTTTATAGCATCCAACGAAAAAAAAATGAAAAATAATTGTATGACATTAATGGTTAAAATACAAATTTACAATTTATTTTTAAAAACGTTAATGCCTTTCATAAAAATTGTTTTTATTATGGTTTGTAATATAGATACTTACTTTGCAAACGCCGAGATTCCTGTCGCGGTCAAGGCATATTGTTGAATGGCAAATTCACTATGTCATTGAAACACAATCATCCTCCGGATAATTTAGCTTCAAAAAAAGAAAGCAATTGTGTAATGGCGCAATGCATGGATCGCAAACTAGACGATGTGTGTATATGAAAAAGAACAACATAAGTATAATAAAAATAATACTTAATTATTTACCAAAACAAATTTTTTTTATAAACTGAAATTTTTTTTTCAGTTTCTCTGAAGCTGCTATTCAGATGCCATTTAGATCAATGGAATCAAACATTTATCGATGGAGAGCTTCAGTTAATCTGCCAGCTCCACGTTCTCTACAAGATTTTGGAAATATTCTACAAAACAGCGAATGGATGAACAAACTAACGATTTCAAAAGATTCACAACTGACTGTCATCACCGTTCGAAGTGGAGGCAGTGTATCTCTTTCACTGTGTTTTTCCGTGAAAAACACATTGCACAATTTCGTTCAACGCAAGAAATGATTTACGATGGGACATTCCAGGTTATCCCTAATTTTCAAAAAACGAATCAGTTGTTGACAATTTTTGTCACAAAGTTTGGTCATGTAAGTATATTTAAAGAAAAAATATTTTCTTTGCAAATAAAAAAAGGAAATTTGAACTTATTTTAAACATTACCTTAGGCTTTTGTTTTATTTTGTCCTAATTCTTCTTTAGAATTCTTCTTTAGTAACTACAATTCTGATTTTTGACAACATAGGAAAGTGTAACTAATTATAATTATTGTTTACATTATACATTGTTTTTTCTGTGGATATGTTAGAATTTTTATTTGAATTTGTAGGTTTTTCTCGTGGCATGGGTTCTCATGGAGAACAAAAGAACAGAGTGTTATGAGGATGTTTTGAAAATACAATTACTTTCTCATCACAATTACCAAACGAATCAGCGATAATACTCAACACATGGACAACAGAGGATAAATCATTTTCTCGATGACTGTCGTATCGGTAGCTACGTATTCTCAAATCATTTTATATCACCAGAACGATGGGAAAATATCTGAACCCGTTGACAAGTCAGAGACTCATCTGTGTAACACTGGCTGTTCTTTTATTTGCAAAAGAACCAGGGTTCATTTTACTTTATACAAAATTCTATAGGTGCAAAAACAAAACATCTTTATCATTATTATAATCATTATAGCATTAATTTTATTATGTAAAGTACAATTTTATATTTCAGGAGACGTGTTTTATCAATGTGTTACACACGCCGACACCATGGACATCAATTCAGACAAGAACTGTCGGGCCATAGAAGCATTGGAGTTGATACAACACGCCCTCCGTCGCAAAAACGTCATAAAACAGATGGTTTTAACTGAGAAAACTAATATGAAAAGAGGTTATAACCGTACGTTGGTTTTATTGAAATTTATAAATTCAAAGTGTCTAAATCAATATTTAGAATTGTTAAAATTGAATCTTCTGGTAATTCTGGATGTGTTGAATTGTACATTTTAATTTCATTTTAGATTAAACGAATACCAAACTGAAGTGGGAACGTAATCATGATGAAAAAGAGGGAAGAACGTTGGGTGAAAGAGGAACGTTGGAAGCAGCTACTAAGCAAGGTGGCGACGTATGCCCAAGCAGAAAAATACAGTTTTAACGACGTTGGCATGACGTTGGTAAAGTCGTATCGACGCTGTTCGACAACGTCGCGTCAACATTGGGTAAGCGTTGGCATGTGACGCAACGCCAAGGTTGCGTGCCAAAGTTGTTTCTACATTGTTTGCCAACGTTGTCCCTACGTCGATTGCCGACATTCCCATTACGTAGGATGCCTTCGTTATTGTTTTTTTAAATAATAAAAAAAATATATTTCAAATTATTATATGAACAATTTTATATTAAATTTATAGAAATTTATTGTAGTAGTGATATTTTATTATTTAGAACATTTTTTATAATTCTTAAGTGGTTTAAAATTTTCTGTCGTTGCGTTAGAATCGAACCCTCGCCCCCAAAGTGGTAGTCCGAGTCTCTGACCACTGCTCCATTCATTGTGTTCAATCCAACCATCAAAATAAACCAATCACTTATCGTCAATTTTATTTAGTTTACAATTGAATAGGTTGTTTAATATATTTAAAAGTTTTACTTCTATGATAATATAATTATATTATTTTAATTTACGATGTTTATAAAATATATTTTTTAGTAGTCAAAATATTTATTAACTTTTTTCAAAATTTGCTCGGATTTAAAGAACTTCAAGATAAGTCACTACATTATAACAATATTTCAGATAAAAAAAAAACTAAATATTAATATTTATGTGTCAACGTAATGTTTCTTTTCATTTTATATTAAAATGAATAAAAAACATAAATGCTATGTCGTACGGGAATGTAAATTCTGAGTTGGACTTACGTTGTTCGTTGACGTTGTGGAAAACAACATTGACTTAATGTTGGTAGAACAACTGATCCAACGTTGGTTCAACGTTGGCTCCATACGCAGTCTAACAACGTTGGTTCCAGGTTGGCCCATTATTGGCTGCCAACGTTAACTTGCCAACATTGATTCGACCTTGTATACACAACCGATCCGACATTGGTTCAACGTAGTTTACTAACGTCGTCTGCTGACGTTGAACCAACGTGGAAACAATTGCAAAGTCGTCTTAACGTTGGCTGTTTCTGCTTGGGTGCTGATCTGTTGGCATCCGATCTGCTGAAGATGTGTGAATTTTCTGAAAATCCGATAGATCCATTGTCCGCAGAGCTGCAACAGAAAGTTTTGTATTGGTTGGGGTCCAGTACTGACAAGAAGGAAGTCTCGCTTGACCCACATTGTTTTCGCAACCATTGATTTTACAACAGAGCAACTTCTTTAGTAAAGTCAATACCCAGGAGTTGATGTCGGTTTCACAAAACGTTTTTCCAAACCCGGCACAACTCGCAAAAGCGGGTTCGTGCAGTTACGAGATCATTGATCTGGAGGAGCAATTTTTACCCACTGTTACGATCCGGTGAAGACAAAACCAAAAAAGAAAAAGAAATCAATTTACCGGCGGCTTTTGAAAGCGAGACTTATCTTTTGTTCGTACCATTTATTAAATTAAATTTGTATACCATTATTTGTACAGAGATTACTAACAAATGTCATAAGTATAACTCATATGTCATATACGTTCATTTGTAACCGTTTACTGGTACAATGCTGAGCATTTCAATACATTTTTTATTTTTATTTTTATTAATTTATAAAAAACTTATAAAAACAAACGAAGATGAGTAAGTAAGTATGTCAATGATTGTTGACGTTTTTTAATATTGTACCTCTTTTCATTTGTCAATTACAATGAGTGTAATTTAAAAATTAATTGAACTCGTGCAAATTTACAGAATAATTTTAATTAAAAAAAAAGAAACAAACAAAACAAATATAAAAGATTGCCTGGAAAATATTGGTAGATTCAACTTTCAAATGTTCCGAATCTTCGTAATAAATTTTTCAAAAAATACAACATATTTCATTCAACGGCGACAGTTGTTGTCATTGAACTTAATTCGAATCTGCAAAAGTATATTAAAAAATTAATCATATCAATAAAAATAAATTTGCAAAACATGAAGTCAAACTAAATGCACAGACTATGTGAAAATAACTGTCTCTTTTAAAATTCGAGGATTCAAGAATGGCAATTCGTTTTCTACGATCAAAAGACGGTGGGTATCCCTCATAAATCTTTTCTTCAAAGCATCCTTCCATTTGTGATATTTGTGTGAGATATAACCCCCGTCCCCCCAAAATTGGGGAGTAAAAAAGGTCGAAAAGGGGCGAAAAAAAGGTCACTTTGAGACCCACATCAATCGACTCAACTCGTCGAGATCAGAATTTCAAGCCGGGTCTTATTTTGGGGTCAAACAATTTTTTTTCTCTCGTTTTTTGCCCAAGCTGAATTCTACCGACAAAAAGCCTATATTCGTCCACAACGAATTCCTGGAGACTACAATAATAGAAATAAAAGCATTAAAATATGATTTTTGCTAAGTCAATTTTTTTAAGGTTCACAATATTCCATTCACTAAAATAAGCATGACAAAATTTTTTTTTCATTTTTGCCCCCGGACCCCCCAAAATTGGAAGTTGGCGGCGGAAAAAAGGTCAAAAAAATTTTTTTCCCTCATTTTTTGCCCGAGCTGAATTCTACCGACAGAAAGCCAATTTTCGTCCGGAACGTATTCCTGGGAACTACAATAATAAAAATTAAAGCATTAAAATATGATTTTAACTGAGACAATTTTTTTCAGGTTCAAAATATTCCATTCACTAAATTAAGCATGACAAAAATATTTTTTTGGATTTTTGCCCCCCGACACCCCAAAATTGGGGGGTTGGGGGTAGAGAAGGTCACTTTGAGACCCACATGAATCGACTCTACTCGTCGAGATCAGAATTTCTAGCCGGGTCTTATTTTGGGGTCAAAAAATTTTTTTCCATCATTTTTTGCCCGAGCTGAACTCTACCGACAGAAAACCAATTTTCGTCCGGAACGAATTCCTGGGAACTACAATAATAAAAATAAATGCATGAAAATATGATTTTTACTGAGACAATTTATTTTCAGGTTCACAATATTCCATTCACTAAAATAAGCATGACAAAAATATTTTTTTGGATTTTTGCCCCCCAACCCCCCAAAATTGGGGGGTGGGGTGTAGAGAAGGTCACTTTGAGACCCACATCAATTGACTCTACTCGTCGAGATCAGAATTTCTAGCCGGGTCTTATTTGAAACTAACTTTGAATGGAACGCTCAAAACTTTGAACATGAAATATTTGTGCCGTGTTGAATAAAACATGAAAAAACAATAACAATTTTTCATTAATTTTAGTTCAAACTTCATCAGTATAGTCGGCAAGACATGGGAGAACAATATTCTCTTTTGATATAAAACATTTTTTGCATTCTGTTAATAATAATTAGCCTGTCACAAAATACTCCTATATCATAATTAATCCGGTTGACCAAATTATGATTTGTGATCAAATTAGCCGTAAAAATGAAGTGTTCACAAAAATTGTACAAATTTCAAATGTCAAATGAGGTTTGAATCATTTGTACGTGAAGTTGTCATGAAAATGTCAACTTCGAAATAGCTTTAGAATAGTTGTAGAAATATATTTTAGTAGAAAAAATTGGTAGATTGTTTGACGTAGTAGAAAAAAAATAAGGTAGAAAAAATTTTTGGTGGGAAATAAGGAGTAGAAAAAATGGGGTAATACCAGTTATGAAAAATGAAAAAAAGGGCTACAGTCCACTAAAAGTTTCTAATTTTCGTCACTGATGGTCACTTTTCGAGCGCTGCAACCGTTGTCAAGCTAGCGTATTAAGAGGGAGTTCTCCCTTCCCTACTACAAATGTGTAGTGGAGGGAGAACTTGAATCTGGCCCTCGACGAACGCCATCTGGGTCGAACTACTATAGTTAGTAATTTTTCAAAAAAATTAATGATTTAAAGAAAATCACGCAATAAAAACGGTTTACTTACTTATTTGGTTTAATATTCTATAAAAACCAAACATTAAAATTGCCCGTATAAGGCGCATATTTTTTAGAAAATGTTCAATGTACCAACTAAATCGGCCATTTTTTTCTAAGCACCGCCCATATGTCAGATCCTAATAGCCCAGAAAGTTGAGGTTATCTTCAGTGTTTTCTCAGTGTAAATAAAATCAAAAACGGTCTTATTTTATATACGATCAAATTTTGAACTCAACAAGATAGTCAACATTTAATCTTTTTTAAATCAAAATAAGATCAACAAATTTCGGTAGTGGGAATCGTCACGTCCATGTATAAAAGACGATGTAATATTGATGAAAAAAAATACAAATGCGTTGTGCCTCATTTTGAAAATTGATATAAACGTTTTGTTTTTCCCTTAGGAATATGGAAGTGGACAATGCACAATTAGTTTGTAAACTTCAGTCTGACATTAAAAAGATGTTCAACAACCCGATGTGTTCTGACGTGGAAATTGTCATCGGTGAACAAGTCTTCCAATGTCACAAATTAATCCTGTCCCGAAATCCTACGTTTTGCAAAATTTTTGCGACGAAACCATTGTTAAAAAGAATTCTTTTAACTGATCAGAAAGCAGATTTGAAGAATATTTTCAAATCTCCTGATGAATTGAAACAGCGGGAGGACATTCTTGGAGTTCCATTAGAAGCTTGCAAAACGTTCTTGCGGTACCTTTACGTATCAGAAATGGAGAAAGAAGAAATAAATCTTGATTTGATTCTGGTCGCACACAAACTCTCCGATGAATCACTTAAAGATTTTTGTGAAAATCTCCTAATCAACGACGTAAACATGGCAAATGCATCCCGAGCACTTTTAGTATCTTTGGAAACTAACTGTGAAAAATTGAAGGACAAGACATGTAAGTTGATTGGAAAAAATTTCTGCGCGATGAAATTTGAACAGGATTTTACTTTGGTCCTGCAAAACAAATCTGCTCTAATTGAGATTCTTCGTGTTCTAGGTAAATTATAACTTTCAAAAAATAATCATAACTTTAAATAAAAATAAAAACTAATCGAATTGCTTTTTTAATCTGTCTTTTTGAATTCGTTTCAGACAAATGTGACACGTATCTTTTCACTGAATCGAAAGACTGTGATAAAAATAGAGAAAATTCAATCCAGTATTTGCTCAACTCAGACTTGTTGATAACCGTTGGAAATGACAATTTTTTAGCACATAAGAATATTCTCTCTGGACGAAATGCAGTGCTCAAAAATATGATCGAAGCATCTTCCAGGGAAGGCTTTCCTACTTCCATCAACATTTTGGATGTTCTTTCACGCACTTTCGATGTTTTCTTGCATTACATTTACTCTGGCGAGCTGCTAAAACACAACGTCTCTGAGGATTTGTTGGCTCTCGCTCACGATTTCAATGATGAGAAGCTGAAAGAAATTTGCGAACAATATTTTCTTCAAATACTGACCTGTGAGAATGTCATTGAATCGTTGATGATCGCAATCAAATATAAATGCAAACAACTTGAGACGAACGCAAAAAATTTCATCGTTGTCAGATACTACCAGGTCTCTGCACAAATTGCCTTCCAGGACCTTTTGCAAAATCCTTCTGCTGCAAATGTAATCATGGAAGCTTTTTCTAAAAGACAAAAGGATATTTCAAGTATGTCTTTTATAATTATTGAAAAAATAATCATTTTGTTTGATAGCATTTTTTTAATTTTATTTAAACTTGGTTTTTCATTTTTCAGGTAAGGATTTTTTTCACGGGAGATTTGTGTTGGCTGTACCCGTCGGTTGCGATGATGTCTATTCTGATGAATTTGAAGTGAAAAGTGAACGTTGGTCCATTGGGATTGGACGAAACGAGATTCGCAAAAGTTTGAGCATTTATTTGGATTGCTCTTCCGAAGATCCCCAATTGTGTGTGTTGACTCATTGTTCATTGAAGCTCATCTCAACAACTGAAGAGCGATTCAACATCACTAGACGATTCAGTCACGAATACACGAGTGACGGAGCAAAAACGTTCAGTTTAATAAAATTGTCTAATTTGGAGAACCCAAGCTATGGGTATTTGACGAATGGAAAGATCATTATCGAAGTTGATGTAACTGCAGTTTAACGACTGGAAAACAAGAGTTCTCAAAGTTTTATTTGTATCAGTTATAAAGGTTTATTTTTCACTGTTAGATTCAGATTTTAAAAAAATCAAGATACTCTGATACTCTAATATTTAGTTAACAAATAATATAAAATATAATACTGTAACTTATTTATTATACTCAAGTATTTATAAAATTAAACAATATATATTATAATTTATAATCTACAGTTAACTTCTACTCCTGTATATCTTTTTCTTTTAGTCTATAGCACTTACATCTATAGATATTATAATCTCAGCGTGTTTTCAATTGGTTGACAAATTATTACAAAATTACTAATTCAACTTTTAGTTTAATTCTAATATTTGAAACATGTCTTCTTTTGATTCAGATAGCACGCGTATACTTAAACATTATGTATGTCCTCAAAATATTTTTAATAAGTTTTGAGTACAAATTAGAACAGGTTGAAAAAGAATTTAATACATTGTGAAACAACAAAAATAATAATTTGCGTACATGTCGATGATTTGTACGAAAACTGAGCCAATTCAAAATTTCCCATTTGAAATAACATGGGAAATTTCTGATATGGCACAGTTTTCGTACGAGCCAGCGATATAGAAAACAAAATTTTTCATAGAAAACAAATTCAAAATATAGTAATGACCGATCAGTTAAGAAAAATGAAAGAAATGCATTTTTACATTTCTTGTCACATATAAAAACAAAATAATATAATGAAGCAGAAGTTACTTTCTTGACGAGAATCATCGGATCAACACTCTGATTTCTGTTGTTAGCTAACTAATGCAAGGATTGTTTGTCCATAAAACAGTTTATGTCGTTGTGCAGTTGTAAATAGATACTCATCAAAAAACTTTTGTGATTTACAATATTATTACTCAAAAGAGGAGTCAATGCGGAAAATGGTCGAACGTATTTTTCGCAAAAGTTTAATGTTCGTTTAACAAATTCGGCAGCAGTTTTTGGTTTCTGTTGTCTATATTCAGAGATGATCACCTCCATCTCTTGACATAGAAGGTACAACTCCATGATTGCCTGCTCTTTTTTCGCCTGTTAACAAAATGAGATACAAGAGAAAATTATGAAAATTCACAAACAACTAATAGCAATAAATAAGTAGAAAAAAATGTAATGCTCTTACTGAGTATGGAATCATTCTATTTGGATTGTTTCGTTTGTATGAGCACACTTGACATTTGCAATCCTCTACTACGAAATCATTATTAGTGATTGACATTATTTCAGCTTTGCCCAACCCAACCAAAATTTCAGGATAAAATGAAACGGTGATCTGAAATGATAAATAATTAAGTTAAAATTTACAGGCTAACGTTAACACACTTTTCAAACTCACCTCTTCCCCTTTCTTTATTTCATCAATGGCCACCAGAATCTGGTGATCTTTGAGCGAAACTTTGACCGAGTTAGGATTGCAACTGTGCTCCAGATTGCGAAACAGAGGACACACCGGAGTTGAACTCATGAGAATATCATCTGACAGGGACCATTCGTCCTGAAATACAAAAAAAAAAATGAAACCGACTGACGATTTGAATGTTCGACATAAGGTAGTGGTACCTATTTTCTACATCTACACCAATTATCGACACTTTGTTTTCAAAATTCATGATGTAAAAAAATTGTGAAAATTAATTGAAAGGATTTTCATTTGTTTTGAACAAGTAGTTAATAAGCTTCTATCATACACTTAAAAAATATTCTAAGAACTCTTAACAGGTGTCGATAATACGTACAACTACCTTAGTCATCAATATTACCTTTAGCATTTCTCGCATCATTACAAAGTGTCTCAATATAAGTGCTGCAAAAAATTTGAGTGGACGTTCGTGCATCAATGTATGCAACTCTCCGTTATACTTCTGACCAAAAAACGTGGTTTCCGTCGCTAAGTAGCTCACAAACGAGCACACATTTAAAACAGGCACTCCGTAACCCATTGTCGTAACAGGAACCTTGTTAATCATGTAGTAAACGCTCTTGTACGAGTCAGAAGGATAGGCTCCATTTACAATATGGTGCTCCTGCTTTATATCTGCAAAATGAAAATTAAACTTATTCAACTGATTGTAATAATATTTCAGGTTGAAGATAACATTACAACATCAAAATTCAACAAACCAGTTGTTTTACTCATCTTGTAAACTTCCTTCATGAGCGGTAAGATGCCGCCGAGCTGCTTCATAGAAATCATGCAAATCCTTATAGGGACCAAATAATCCGGCACAGCCTTCTGAATCATGTGCATGACTTGGCATTCATCCTGGTGGTGTTTGCTCCAAGCTTCTGCTTTGCACGACTCCGAACAGAATGTTGCCACGGAACAGCCATCGCAAGGGATCGGATTCAAGCACAACGTGACGCATTGCCAGCAGGCGAGATATAGCTCCTCTACATGAAAAACGTGGGCGTACATCTTTTGGATTGCAACAACTTCGTTCACCCGGATGTCCCCAGCAGCGACCAAAACCAACTCGCCATCACCGTTTTTCTTAATCTGCACCTTTTCTAAATCCGGACACAACTTCTTCAGATGCTCCAGTAAGTCATCTCGTAACTGCGTATTAACTAGGGTCAAACAAGAATCCGTAACTTTATCTTCATAAGCTTGTTTGATGTCCCTCCTCATCTCTGGGATATTTTTCGAATATTTGTCTATCGACTTGAGGCACTCGTTGTAAGTGACCAGAAGGTCTGGATGGTTGAGGATCTTCATGCACCGAACCTTTTTGATCAACAATTTTCCTACCGATTTATCCGGATAATCCAAACAAAGCGCGCGGTTGATATCTGCCAGACACTCGTTGAAATATTTGAGCCGGAACAAAACCATGGCTCTGTTGCCGTAGGCCAAAGCCAGCTCCTGGGAATTGTTAGGCGCAAAGGCGATGCTTTCGTTGTAAGCCCGAAAAACTTTTGCAAAATCCTCCGTACTTTTGCTTTTCGCGTACAATTTATTGCCCTTGTCCCGCAGCTCGGTTGCCTTCGTCGAACTTTTTTTGGATCTTAGTTTCCTTTCATCGTTCAAGCTTCCCACGTATGTATCCAAAATTGGGTGTCTTTCGGGAAGTGCATGAAGCACTTCCAAGATTATATCTTCGTAACCTTTGATAGATCCAAGATTCTCCAGTTTTCCAACATTATACGTGTTGGCAAAATTGTAATAAGGGATACGCATCGAAGAAGCCCAAGAAGCCATTTGTTCAAACGCCATCTCGATCTAAAATCAAATGTTTTTCATAACAGGTAATGGACCATCTTTAGTTTTCATTTTTTATGTAAAAAACTTTGATTTCTTTACCTCTATACAGTGTATCGCAAAGATGACTTAGGTTACAGTTGAGGATCCACAAGTGACTTGAATTAGTTATTCAGGTTATAAATTTGTTTTTTCTAAGAAAATAAAAAAGAACAATGCAAAACAACACACTGTGCTGCCCTCTTTGCGAGATTTTTATTCGGTGACTATGTTCAGTGTTTACAACTATTTTCGAAACTAGGAGCCGGTAGATTGAGTTTTTGGGGTTAACTTCAGACTGAACTACAGACTGTATTTTTAAATTTAAAGAAAAGTAAATTTAAAAATATGTATATTATTTTAAATGGACAAATGAGAAGAGTGGAAATAAAAATACAATTAACTGAAAATAATCGATTTTTTTTTTCATTCATAACCCTTGATTTGAAAAACAAAAATAGAATCGATGAAAATATTTTTAATAATGGAAGTACATAAATCTGAAACTTCTAAATTAAGAACCAATGATGAGAACAATTAGCAACGTTGAAAGAACAGAAAACTTAGTTGTAGATTAACAAACGAAATTAACTTAACTAAACGCGTCTAGTTGACATTCAACTGAAATCGCAGAAACAAAGTTGTATGGATATTTTTGACAACTGGTGATTATATAAATAATTTCTTAGCTTATTACTGAAGCAGCCTAGAAAGCCTATTGTTTAACTTTTAGGTTGAGACTCGTCCAAAAAACTGTAAACTCCATTTTGCAGTTCCAAGTACATGGCCATCAAATAGTTTTTATAAAAAATCACTTCTTTACACAATGGAGGAGCCATTGCGAAAAACGGCCTGAGGTTTTCGCACAACTCTGTATTTTGATGAAGGAATTCTGAAGCAGTTTTCGGCTTGCACGATAAATGTGTGTAGATGATCTTAGAGGTGCTCATGTGAATCATGAACAGTTCCCTTATCGTATCCCGATTTATTTTCAGTGACTGTTGATAAAATGTGGAAATTAATAAATGGATAACAAATCTGGATTAATATAATTATAATTTGGAAAACGATATTACTTCTAGAGGCACAAACTCGGATGGATTTTTATCCTCGCACATTGCACATTTACACGGGTCTTCAAACCTGTCTGATACCAACTTCTTTCTCTCAGCTATTGTTTCTCCAATCTGAGGTGTATAATAATATGTCATAGTGATCTAAAAAATTGGAAAAAGAGAGAAACTTATTTGCAATCGTGTTAGCGAGATATTGGCAGAAATGTATGACGTTCTTATAAACTTACCTCTTGCCCTTTCTTGATAACGTCAACAGCCATCAGTACCTGATGATCTTTGAGTGTAACTTTGATCGAGTTAGGGTTACAACTATGATTGAGAATATGAAACAGAGGTGTCACCGCGGACCTTTCTATAATCATCTCAGTGGGCAAAAGTATTGTATCCTATTAAAAATAAACAATTAAAAAAATACAATTAAAAATCTAATAGACAAAGACAATGTCAAGTTTATTTTACCTTTTGCAGTTGTTGCAACATCACAAAATGTCTCATAATGAGTGCTGCAAGAAATTTTGGAATTCGTTCCTTCATCACTGTATGTAACTCTCCCTTGTATTGCCGTTTGATGAACGAAGTGACGCGTGTGGCCAAATAATAGACAAACATGCAGACTCTGAAAACATTTTCCAGAGACTTCACAGGCGGGATTGGAAAATTGTTAACCATATAATAAACGCTCCTGTACGATTCGGATGGGTAAGATCCATCAACAACAGTGTGTTCATTCTTCATGTCTGCAAGGAAAATCAATTGAATCAGTTCAAAAATATAACAAGATGAAAGATAAGATTCTAAGAAAAGTGCCACGCACCTTCAGTTTTACTCAACTTGTAAACTTCTTTGATGAGCGGTAGGATACCCCCGAATTGCTTTACCGCATCCATCGAGATCATTATCGGAAGTAGAAATTCTGGAAGCAACCCCTGGACCAACTGCATGATTTGGCATTCTTCCTCGTGGTGTTTGTTCCAAGCTTCTGTTCTGCACGACTCTGAGCAGTATGTCGCAACGGAACAATTGACACAAGGGATCGGGTTTAAGCACATCATGACGCATTGCCAGCAGGCGAGATATGTCTTCTCCATAAGTAAGATCTGCATGTAGATCTTCTCCACAGCAATGACTTCCCCCAGCTGAATGTCCTTGGCAGCAATCAGAGCCAGCTCGCCTTTACTGTTTCTGCCAACCTGCACCTTTTCCGAAGTGGGACACGATTTTTTAAGTTGTTCCAACAAGTCGTCTTGGAACTGCGTATCAATCATTGTACGGCATGTAGGAGCCGCTTCCTCGAGAGCCTGCTCGAGTTCTTTCTTCTTCTCCTGGACGTTTGTTGCGTACTGGTCGATCCATCTCAGGGCGTCGTTGTAAATGATCATGAGGTCCGGATGGTCGAAAATCTTCATGCAGCGGACCTTCTTGAACAACAACTTGCCCATCGTCTTGCCAGGATACGGCTGGGAAAGTGCTCGATTGATGTCGGCGAGGCTTTCTTTGAAATATTTCAGACGAAATAAAACCATGGCTCTGTTACCGTAGGCCAGGGCAAGCTCCTCGGAATTGTTTGGCGCACACGCGATACTCTCGTTGTAAACCCTCAGCACCTCTATATATTCGTTCAGGGTTTTGCTCTTCTCGTAAAGTTTATTGCCATCTTTACGCAGCTTAATTGACTTGGACGCGTTTTTTCCTGCACCAAAATTTGAATCAGCTCCAAGAATAATAGAGTCCATGATAGTCTCTAAGTAGCGAGCTTTGGATTTAGGAATCAATTTTAGTATCTCTGATATCATCCTTTGGAAATAATGGATGGACCCGTAGATCTTTAGATTTGTTGCGAGATCGGTGTAGATGCGTATCCTGCTAACGTACAACGTTTCATCATCTTCTTCTGGCATCATTTTGGACCTGAAATGATTCATTTCATTTCCATTTCTTCGAAAATAAAACATTCTTTTTTTTTTTTTCAATTTTTGTTTTCATTCTTGCCAGTTGTTGCCAAAAAATAACCTACAAATTGAATACATTTGCTCAGATTGACGCAAGTCCCCACCTACCTGAAAACAAAGTTCGTAATCCAATTGCAGAATAATGTTAAATTGTATAGTTGTGCAGTTTTTTAAATGTTATTTTTGAATGTGATAAATAGTATTCTTTATAGAACAGAGGATGTAACTTATAACACAAGAAGCAAAACAATCAACAATGAAGAGTCGCAGTTCCCTCTCTTTTTCTTAGAATAAATGGGAGGGGCATTCATGTAAACTAATGTAGGCGGCGCTTAAAGTAGATAAAATATGTTTGAAATTTGTTTTTTATTAAAACTAGAGATAACGCGCGCTGCGCGCACGACCTTGGATAATGTGTTACTTGCGAATCTTAATATTTTATTAATGAAAAAATAATTTTAAAAACTTTTTTCTAGCCTGTCCTGTTTACATCCATTGTAGTAGATAACCGGGTATTCTA
>JAPYZS010002203.1:0-15232 GCA_030522925.1 Trissolcus japonicus
AAATCATTTGATATTTCAACACCTTTGTAAAATAGTGTACAAAATTTGGGTCTTTCTTACATCATAGCGTTTGGTCACCTGCTCATCAATATGCGTTATAAGATCACTCTAATACGCTTTTCCAGTCATTCAGTGTTTACGGCCCAAGAATTCGTGTGTACGAATGGCCTAATTATCTCTTGTATCAAAATACACTCAGATGCCAACGATTTGTATGATGTAATATCATCAACAATTGTTCATAAATTGTTGTTAAAAATAAAGGATTTCTGGACCCAATTATTGTAACCATAATATATCTTTAAATAGATATTTTCTACGTTAAAATTATCGATTTAATTATGATATTTATACTCTTTTAAAAGAGAATTGTAATTATATTACAATTAATAATAATAATGGAAATAATTGATTGTTTCTCAATAAAATTTTGAATAAAAAATCTCATTATGCTCAGTTTAATTTGAATTTTTTCCTAAGTTCGATTTAAAATATAACGTGATTTAGGCATCACGTAACACGTTCAACACGTTATAACAATGAATAATTGCCTCATACTTGGGATCTTCATATAATCAAATAAGCACTGAACCAACAAGATTAGTAATTGATAAGAATCTATTCGCATCAACGAATTCGTTGCAAATTAACAATTTGTAAAACTTAGTAGATTGATTGCATCATCTGATAAAAAATACATTAAATAATTAAAAAACAAAAGGTGTAAAGACCATTAGAAGCATACGAAATTATGAACAAATAATAGATAATCAGCCTTATAAAATTAGATTCAAATAATTCAAAATATTAACAACAATTATTTACAATTTTAAAATCATCCAAAGTTCCAGAATAAACTCAAAATTATTAATTGCAATAAATCTTCCTAAAAAAAGTGGAACCTGCGAGAATGAGTTGTCAACAATCCTCGCGACATTATTCCATAATAGGAAACGTAAATTTATAAACTTTTATAAACCCAAAAAAATGATAACTTCTCAAATTCAGAAATGACAATAGGGAGGCAAGGGAAACAGAAACCGGAAGTATATATTCAGGAACCCCTCGGGAGCATTTACAGTTAGATTTTGGCTTCCGTGCAGTTAACGAGATACGCAGGTAAAGTTTTCGAGTGGATTTAGAGATCAAGCTTGAAAAAGTAGATCTCCACAAGCCCAGCTTCTGCTCCGCCTGCGCGGACTAGCTCTACCCTAGATCTCATTTGAGCATGGAAAAATAGAAGAGATTTCAATTATTGTCAGGACCGAAAGGCTGAGAATGAGACGGGTATCTTCTTTCATTTCAAATCAAATAAAGCATACGCTTCACACGGATATTCAAAATTCTTCTTTTTGTTTTTAGTGAAATTTAAAGATCTGTTTATCTTTTCTAAGCCCGCCTGTCTTATTGGCAGAATTAGTCGCAGAAAAAAGGTAAGATTTCTCCTATGAAATGAGGATGCTTGAGTAAGTAGTCATAACCCCTCGACTCGTTAATCCCGAATTAAACTCGGTCTATAGTATTATTTTCTTAATAAAGTTTCGAATTGTATCGAGTGAACTATGAAATTTGGATATATGAAGATTTCCATTTACGTATAAAATTTTAATTTTGGTTCAAATCTTGAATTATTAAACTTGAAATACGAAATTTTTATTAACGATAAAATTGTGGGTTGTTTGTTTGATTTGAAGTATGAAATTTTGATCGATTTGTGTTATCTAATCAAGTAGTTCTAATCTAAAATTATATCTGATTAATATCGAATGTATTATGAAAGTCTTGATTTTTGGTACTTATATTGGATTTTTTACGAAATTCTCATTTGGTTTAAATTTAAGTTGTTTTTTTTAATTTTAATTTTGGTTCAAATGTGTGAAAAAATTGGTTTTCGAGAAAATTTTGGTTCATGGAATCTCACAATGATGATTTTGTAGTTTGATTCAGTAATTATTGAAGGTTGACATATGAAAATTAAGATCGTTCAACTCATGCATTATTTACGTTTGCTATAAATCGCAAAAAAGTGATTACTGAATCACTAAAAATTGAAAAACGAAATTTTGATTTCTGACATGTCAGTGAATTACTGAAAGTTGAAGTATGAAATTTAATATGCAATAAAATGAACATTTTTGTTATAAAATTTTCTTCAAATTGTTGAATCTGCACATTTAGGCATTGGTAATGAAAAATAAAATTCAGGTTTGTCTGATTTCTAACTGTACTTTAAAATAATTGAGATTTCAAATTTTAAATGGGAAGAAAAATTGAAATAATTTGTCACATGAAATTCAATTCATAGTTCAATATTTATGAAAATAAAATTTGATCTAAGGTGTTTAACAATAAAATCCAAAGAATTAATAGGTAAAATCCTGAATAAGAAACTGGATCTAATTTAACATAACTAAACATTAGCAGCTGGTTAGTGAAATGAATATTCAAGAAAAAAAATGAATATACATAAAATTTCGAGAATAGAATTAAGAGGTAATATAGTGGTGTAATTGTGATTATTACATTTGTGGACCAATAAAAGGATATAATTGCTTTTTTGAAAAATCGTTTAAATCATTTTAAAAGTTTTCAATGTCCGGATGGGAATGGTCTAGAGAATTATGATAAGCTTAAATACTATCAACCAGTTATATCGTTATATATATTATAGAATGAGGTTTGTATGAGGCTGACAGTGCCAATTTGAATTATTCTGTAATAAAGTTGCAAGAATTATTGAAATAGTAAAGAAAATAAGACTCCCATTGGAAGAGAATCCTAATTTAATTAAATATAATATAATCAAACTGTTAGTAACTGTTTGTAACTAAAGTTACAAACTGGCGCTCAACATGAAGCTGGCGAGTTCGAGAGGCTACGCTGAAGTAATCTTCAAACTATAAAAAAGAAAAAAAATAGATTAAGTTTCTTTAGAGGGACTATAAATTTCTGAAAAAAGGTGGATCAAGCAGCAGTTGAGTAAAGCATTTGTGATTTGAAGATCAATTTTGTTTTCAAATAATATTTAAAGACTAGCTAAATGCCCGTGCTTTGCATGGGCATTCACCGCCATTGTCGTATTTTATGTATGTATAGAAAACGGTTGTTTAAAAAAGATGTAAAAACAAATTCAAGGTCATCAAGATGTACTTGTTTATTGCACTAAGCGTAAGGAAACATTCACACGATAACGGTATAACCTCATATTTTCATCAAAAAAGCGATTTTTTACTAGTAAATCTGATACATTCCTTCATGATATTGGATTTCTATACACAACATTTTCAGTTTCACCGTCAGAAGTGTTAACAATATGGTTCCGAAAATCTAGATCGCTTAAAAGGGCCACCTATGATTGTCTATAAAAAACATAGTTTTTCAGAACGCTGCTGACGCGCAAATTTAGACTCTAAGATTCATTAATTGTTATAATGAATGCTAACATAATAGGAAATTGTTTTTGTTACAATTTCGACGTCGAATCAAGTAAGATTAACAATGATATGAGAAATCATGACTTCTATTTCTTGATAAGCTCCAATCACGACAATTTCTCTAATGACATTCACTGCAATCCGCGTTGCACTGCAAGGTAGCGATGTATTCAAAATATGCAGGAGGATGACAGGAGCACCTCTTTTCAATGTTAGCATATCAGATGGAACACCAGACAACTCAAGGAATTCGGAAATTCAATAGGATATTGTACTGTGTCATCGTTGTTCATAACAAAATGAGAAGATGTGTAAACCGTCGCTTCTCCTGGTATTAGTTATAATATCGTGTCGTTTAAATGATTTACGATGTTGTTTGTGGAAGCCAAAATAGCTCTTTCAAAGCAATCCAATTTCTAAGTTTATGTAACTATTAGGAAATAACGCGGTAATGTCATAAGCACTAAAGTGCACAATATTACGTAATTCCGGAGACAGTTTAATATGAGCATTTTCGTCCGTTTGCAGCAAACCATTACTGATTCAAAATAAACCGGCCCGAAAACTGCAGTTTCATCGCTGAAGACTCACATTCACATATTTCTATTAGAAGTGTATGATTTAATTCCACAGTTCAAAATGTTTGATGATCGTGCTTAGTTGGACATCTGGTGTTCCATAGACAATGACAGGCAATTTTTGTCTGAAATCGCCAGCTTAAACGACGACTAAACCACCCATCAGTTGATTATTATGACAAGTATCATTGAAACTTATGTCAAGAGAGTATTATGACAGGAGTATTTTGATGGTGCCAGTGTACGGGACACTTCAAAACACTGTGAGCGGGACGTCCTCCTGTAACTAGCAATTAAGCACTTGGCAAATCGTCGCTGACTATTTTCTAGACGAATTGTTGACTGTACAACAGGTGAAAAATGTTTGTGCAGTAGAAAATGCAAGTGCTGCCATATTGCTTTGTTACTGCTGATATTTCACTTAGCTTGAAACATTTATATCTCATTTAGTGTATTAGATTGCCTGCGAACGTCAAACCTTGAAAATGACTTGATGAGAACCCTTGTTGATATAACTGCGAATTTTACGGTCATGACAAACATGTGATAACCAACACTCATTAAAAAAAAGATTTTCAACAAATCTTTACTTTTATATAAATTACAAATTATGTTTGTTTGTTTGTTTAATTGTTTGTTCCATTATAAATAAAATACTAATAAAGTTAATGAGCTTTTTTTACATCAGGGTAACTTCTCGCATCTTTAGAAAAGACATAGGCTGTAAAAGAAATTGTAAAAAAGATTTTTATGATAAGAAATTGAAAAAAAATGGAACTCTAAGTTTCAGTGCCACATAAAATGTTTACAACTCGATTAACCCATTACCTGCCGTTGATGCGTTTTCGCAACATTTCCAAAAACCGTTTTCATTTAATTAGTGAGACTCAGTACGATAAACAATTTCTTCAACTATAACAACAGGTAGGGATCACAATAAAGTTTAAATTTTTCATTAAAAAATCAATTTTTATAAACAAATATAATTGTTATTGCAAAAAAACAAAAAAAAATTTTATTGCAAAATTTTCTTATTTTGAACGTGTATATTATGAATCCGCAGAGCAGTTACCAGAAAGTTGACTCCTTCAATGTTCGGCAGGTAATGGGTTAACGTAATAAGTTACCGGTTTGGAGTGTGACCAATGTATAAAATTGGCGTAGGCTTTTGAAAAAGTCATTTTGTGCATTCAATCTTTGTGTCGGTATGACGAAACATTGCGAATGATATTTTACATGTTAAGATGTGAACGCTTATAGTTCATATTTTTTCATTTCATGTGAAAAATTAGAAACATTGTTAACATTAAGTAATGAGCGTATGAAACACTGCAAAATCGTGTTGCATACTGCGTCGCTGCAGTAATTTTATATCATACAGAATGGTATATTAGGTTTTTATTAACATATATCGTGTTGCAATATTTTGTTTTTTATCTGTTCTTAGTTGTTATGCGTTGCGTCATTGATTTCGAATGTTAACATTAAAAGTGCTTTTGTGCGTTCACAAAACGTGTGACAAAAGTCTTCATTGTAGGTATTTATAATGTTTGTATCTGTCGTGAATTGTTCAGTATGCGCTGTAAGGGTACGCCGTTATTCGGCTTAGTATGCTCAAGATGCTTCGGCATATGTGCGAGTTTTTGTCGAATTATGGATGACTAGATCTTTTCGTAACATTCACATGCAATCCATCGTAGAATGAAATTCATAACTCATTCCTGGATACACGGTCTTCCACAGACAGACATGACAGCATTCCTTAGGTTTTCAGAGAAAAAGTGATAAAATTAATGGATTTTATCAAAAAAGGTTGTATATTTGGTCCTGCTTTTGAATATGTTTATTACATTGAATTGCAAAAACATGGTTTACCACATTGTCAGCTAATGGTGCGGCTTTAAGGCAAACTGGCCAGCAGACATCGATTGGATTATATCAGCGGAAATTCCGAATCCTGAAAGAGATCTAGTTCTTGGTGATACAGTAGTAAAAAACATGATTCATGTACCATGTAAGGCTCCGAACATGGCATCACCTTGCATTAAGAACGGCATATGTACAAAGAAATATCTACATGGATTAGTTCAGGAAACAGTCACCAATAAATATGGATATCCAATGTAATGATGCCGAGGTCTTGCTGATGGTGGTTTCACGTGTAATATCAATATACGTTATCACGATCAATTAACTATAGACAACCGGTAATTCGTACCAGATTGTCCATTTCTTTTAGAAGCATTCAAGGCCCACATCAACGTTGAATTTTTCAATTCCGTAAATGCGATAGAATATCTGCAGTTATATTAACGAGGGTTCTGATCGGGCTTATTTCGAGGTTCAACATCTTCGCAGAAAATCCAATCCACTGGATGAGATACAAATAAATCTAACTAGGTGATACATCAGCAGTACTGAAGCGATATGGCGACTCATGCATTTTCTACTGCACCAACGACTCACACCCATTGTACATTTAACTATCCATTTAAAAAATGGTCAGCGGATCTATTTTAACGAAGGGAAATTACATCAGCGACTCCAGGACCCTCTAGCTACAACTCTCCTTGCATTCTTTTATTTACGCAAAATCGTTGATTTTGCAAAGATATCACAAAGATACAACTTCAAAGTACTGAAAACGTAGACAATAAGGCGTATGTGTTTCCGATTGTCCTGCACATACGCCTAGTGAGTCAAGCTTTAACAGTTAAGCGTATGTATGCATTGCATCCGAATCAATTCGAGTGTTTTGCTTCCGACTTCTACTGACAGTTGTAAGATCCATTAATGTAAGATGGTGTAAGGTCCACCATCTTTAACTGCCCTTTGAAAAATGGACGGTAAGTAATACCTAACCTACAGAGAAGAATGCAAGGTGTTATGTCTTTCACAAACTACGATCACTGGAATTTTACTGTGGAAGAGGCTGTAGCTGGGTGATTTTTTCCTAATTGAGACTCTCATTTCCATCATATCGACCTTCTGTGAGGTTTGCAATCGTCTTACTTTTTGGAGTCATTTCAAGGAACCAATGATTCAAGATATAGCTCACTGTCATGAACAACGTGGTCTGGTCTCTCATTCTTATCAATACAATTGTTGTTTCCATATCATGTAATTATCGTGTATCTGATACGATGCATTATCCCACATTTAACGGACTTTAATATGAATACAAACTTTCACGACATTACGTCACAGAATATGGCTGACCTGCTACTGAAATCGCCGGTCTAGATAACAATGACGTTCGTGTGGAACTTCATTTGGAAAAATCATGTTTTCATCATGGACAATCATATGTGGCCTGTTTTCGCGTCTCGGATCCTCGCAACCTGCATTTATATGCTCCCAATGCTAAAACTAATAACGTTGTGTATCAAAATGCGTTCTTATAAATAATTTTCTCAAATATCATGTTTTTATCATGAAAAAGTGCATCTGGATCTGGCCACGCTCTTGCCCATGCCGCCGGTGATATCCGCTTAATGGTCGGTTACGCCTCATCCTAGAATATCCACTGCTCCAGGTTACGAGGCTGCTGGCCTCCTCATGGACTTGACCATCCGTGCCGACCACCATTTTGCCTCCTAAAAAAACCGCTGTATGAGCCGGTCGATCGAGCAGGACACCGCCGCTCTTTTCCGTTAGGCTCGACCGGTCATCTCCATGTCTCCACGACGAGCATCACTACCTCCAACACGAAAGAGCGCACCTGCGCCTCAGTTGGGACCCTCAATTTTCTGAGGGTCCCTTTCCTCCTTCCTTTACATACATACAAACATACAAACATAATTTGTAATTTATATATTAGTAAGTATATGTTCATTGTACCTTTGTTCGGAATTGTAACTTAATTTGAAATTTGCCTGCTTAGCACCAACACATGACGCATTTCATATGCCGAGCGCGCGTGGCAGCACCTTACGGGCGTTGATTATGCCAACTCGCGCATAAGCCCACGCCACCGGATGGTATCACGAGAAACTCCATTTCTTTTTTCTCACAACTCATTCAACTATTTAACATACTAAATAGACTTATTCAGAGGCATACATGGTCAACCAAAGGCCATTTTGCAAGCTACATATAGCTCAGTGTTCTTATGTGAGCCGTTGCACTCACATTCTTCTGCGAGCCATCAGCGCTCATCGCACGACTAGTAACGTGTTGGTTATTCCCCGCTACGAGCATTCGGTTAACACAAATACACGCTGGCCCATCAGTTACTCGTAACGAGTCGACTGTCTCTCTCGAGAGCAATCACGTAACGTGATTTCGCTCTCACCTGCACTCATTGCAGGTGACCACATAACCTGTGATCACCCCCGAAACCACCCTAGTAACTAGGGTGCGTTTCAACCACAAACGCCTCGAGACGAGGTCGTTCATCCCTCTCACCACACGTGGTGATCATTCCCGTTGGCTTGCGTCTGAAACGGACCGAAAAAACCGACGAGCTCGCCCTCTCTCTCTGCATTGCGACAAGTAAAGTTAGAGAAAAGATATTACGAATCTTACGAATTTGTATTCTCTTCTACTCAGCCATCTGACCAAGACGCACACACTACGTATTAAGAGTGCGTCAAATTCATACAGCGTGCGTTAAATTCACAACGCTTGACGCACACTACACACTTAACACCAGGTGGCGCTAGCAAACAGCCCACAAAAATACGATTTGGCCACCCCCATGCCACTCTGCGCTTTAACTATCATCTGCAGACGACACCAGGTGGTGCTGCAATCACTCTCTGCGCAAATTCAAATAATTAAGATTAGCATTCCTACACCTCACAGCAAGTGGCACAAAGCGCATCTTAAGCAATTTTGCGGGAGAATTTGAATTCATTTTGATACCGTGCACGTCAAAGTTTATAACAACGCTCGTTATTTTCTCAAGGCACAGCGGCATATGAAAAAACGTCACCAGCTCTAAAAACATAGCTTTGGGATGCCACTCAGTCGCATCCCAAAGAACCGTGAATTTTATCAGCTTCATGTTGGTTTGTCATTTCGCAAAAATATTTGTACTAACTGAAAATTAGAATGTTACTGAAAAATTTATTGCTGTGTATTAAAATGAATGTGTCAAATAAGCATTGAAGTCAATCTGCATTTATTAATTGGGTTACCTAAAGTCAAATTTTTGGATTTTTTAGAAAGTAGTAATGTGTAAATATGAAAGTCGTATATCATTCTTGAACAGAAGTTAATTGTCATAATTGTATGAAATGTGAACAGTTTATTGCTGTTTGAATAAAAAAAATTTCTTGCTTGAATCTGGTCATTTTCAAAATTCGATTACAGCAACATTAAATCTTCTATCTTTTGTTTGTTTGATTGTGTGTTTATTTCACAAGTTTCACAAGTAATATAATTGATTATTATACTCAATTTGTGTCATAGATGAAACAGTTTTAATCGTATCATACTGCTATCTCGATGTTTTCGAATTTGCAACATAACACGAAAATTTATCTTTTTTGATTATTTTTTATGATTGTAAATTTAATTGAAAGAAAAAACTGAGAAAATTCTCTTAAGATTCGATCCCGCGATGCAACGTTGGAAGCATTTGGATTATGGTCAACGCGTAACGCGTAACTTTACATGAGGAGAAGAAAGCCGACAAAAAATAAACTTCAGTATTGATCTTCTTAAACTTGAACTGATACGTTATGTTATAAATATTCTATGAACATATTCAATTGTAAAGGCCTGTACACAATGAACGTTTGCGTGCGCGTTGCGGACGCAAAAGACCACGTTTCATTAAATGAAACTACGTTGATTATCTTTTAATTTTCTGGTTTTTAAGAAACTGCATACGAACATGAATTAATTTGGTTTTTCTCGATTTAAAATATTCATAACAGGAGAAGTAGCTTGATTTCTGAGTTTATAAGTATGAAAAACGTGTGCGGTATGTAAACGCGGGCGTTCATTGTATACGGGTGAATTTGCGAAAAGTTTACAATTAGTGCTTACAATTATTAAAAAAAAACACAAAAGTTTACAATTAGTAAAGCTTTCATTTTTGTAGGCTTATAATATGTCGGAGTGTTGGTTTTTAGACCACATCGAGAAGATGCAGTGTGTAACACGGCCGTGGTACGTTTGACTAGACTCTCGTTAACAGGACAGATTCTGAGCGCCAGGACACTTAATCGACAGTGACCGAGGTTCAGCTCTGGATCATACTCTGGAACGGGTTCGGGTTGACTAGCTAGCCGGGTAGAGAGAGCGGTAGAATGTTGGTTGGCAAGGTTTCTATTTCTAAAATAAACAAGTCGAAATTCAAAGAAATAATATTCAATTTTATTTCAAATCTACTTAATTCTAAATCACACCGTCAAATACAAAATACTGGCCTATTTGAAACAAAACAATAGAACCAAAACATTGCCCGGAATACAACGATCAGAACAAAACATAGGTCGGCTGACCTGCTTCTGCTCGGTGATTGGTCAGCTCCTGCTGGCCAAGGCCGTCGTTGCCTGGAACAAACGAGAAGAATATTACTTGGCTCTCCTGGACCCGCACTTGAGAGTAACCAATAGCTGGGCTCGAACCAGCATGCTCGGCTACGGGGACAGGAAGGATGCAAGCAAGGCAAGAAAGAAAGCAAGGAGCAAGAAGCAAGGAAGAAAACAAGGCAGACAACCGATGCCACACATGAGGGAGAAAGCAGAAAGCAAGTAAACCAAACAAAAAACCAAAATTAAACGATAAATAACTCTACTTTAAAGCCCCCGTCCGGGCAAATCGCAAACAGAAGCAGAGAAACAAATCTGGCAAAATGACGGGTGCAATAATGATAACAATGAAAGGCGAGCTGTGAGAGAGAGAGATCGGGGCTTACCACCAGGTTACGGGTGGACAACGGGAAGCGAACGAAGCGTCGCAAAGCAAACTCACCGGGGTTAGGAGATCGATCTGGCCCGATGCGGTGCTGGCGTCATGGTCGCCATGGCGTTGCTGGTCGGGAACGCCACCCTTCAGGTCATCGTCGGTGCTCACCACACGCGGGGCACGAAACCGGGTGGCCGGCTTGCCGCAACCGCGCGGTGCTAGCTGGGCCAGATCCGAGGCTCGGCACACGCGAGTCTACATTTTCGGGCGCGAAAACAAAACGGAGCACTTGGCTTGTGGCGACTCTGAACGCGGAATTGACGCCAGCGTGGCGTCGGTTCCGCTTGGGCATGAGGGACTGCGTGCGCATCGCCGGGCTCGTTCGAAGCTTAGCCGCACGAAACGAACGGGTTCAAAAAGGAACGGGCTCAAAGTGAGCACCCGTTACAAGTGATATAGTGAAGAATTTATGAATATATAACATTTATACTACGAAACTGAACGAAAATGTAAGCTTCGTGGCATGTCCTGAGTTAAATTTGTTGATTGAATTGTTTCAGGAAGTTAACATACTCGATCAAAAACGATCGCGCTAAGACAGTGAGAGCAACTATAAAAGATCTCATTTGTATTTATTACAATCCAATAATCATGACTTCATCACAATCTGAATTCTTTTAATTCATGTCCTAAGAAAACGACAAAAATATAATATGCAATAAAATTAAATATTTTCGTATCGACAAGTTCATTAAAGTTTCTTAATCAGAAATATGAAAAGCTCATAGAATTTGGAACGATTATCACACTGAAAGGAAAGAACCTTAAAATTTTCAAAGGACAAAACTCGTGTAATCACCGTGCCACCGGCCCTTTTATATTTCACATCAGAATTAAGCTATATAAGAATTATCTGACGTATTTCATGGTTAAATTTTATAATCGTAGCGGAAAATTTTTTTTTCCGGATTCGATATGGTATTAACTATGTTTGAATAGTGTAAGCTCCATGGCTCTTGTAAACTCCGTGAAAAAAACTTAAATCTATTTAATGAAAAACAGAAATGACTTTTTTTTCTGTGAAAGCAATTGTATGGTTATTTAGATAACAACATGAAAGAATCTAAAGGTATCGGTAATAATCATACGGAATTAAATTTTCCCAAATTTTAGTGAAATTGTACACTTTTCGATAATTCACCCATACAGCTCTTTAAGTTATAACCTATTGTTACGTTACGTAACGCGTAACGTTACATGCTCCATTTTATTAGAAAGACTTCCAGCAGAAAGACATATCCATGTCAAAAATATAAAAATAATAATCGAGATGAAATCTACATACCTAATGGTTATAAGGGTGAATTCACGAAAAGTCAACAATTAGTGTCCTTCATTCTTTTTACCTGGAAAACTTTTATTTTTATAAGCTTATAATATATTAAAGTGTTTGTTTTTTAGACTACATTGAGAAAATGCAATGAAATAGTAAAGATTTCATCTTTCAAAGATAGTAACATTTATTCTACGAACATCTATTCTACGAAACTGAACGAAAATGTAAACTCCGTGGCATGTCCTGAGTTAAATTTTTCAATTGAGTTGTGTCGGCAAATTAACATATTTGATCAAAAGCGATCGCGCAACGACAGTCAGTTGATAGGAACTATAGAAGATCTCATTTCTGTTCGTTGTAGTTCGTTGTAATAATTATGACTTCATCACAAGCTGAATTCTATTTATTTATGTCCTAAGGAAACGATACAAATATAATGAGCAATAAAAATCAATATTTCCGTATCGACAACAAGCTCAAAATAATATTTAAATCAGTAATATGAAAAGCTTATAGAATTTGAAAAACTATTATCACACCGAAAGGAAAAAACAGTTATTTTCAATGCAGAAATTATCATCGAAAAGTTGAATTGTCAAAAGACAAAACTTGTGTAATCACCGTGCTCACTGGCCCCTTTTCATTTTACATCAAAATCGAGCTATATAAGAATTATTCGACGTATTTCATGGTTAAATTACATTATCCAAGCGGAAAAAATTTTTGTGCGGATTCGATAAAGTATTAATTATGTTTAAATAGTGTATTGTCCATGGCTTTTGTAAGCTCCTTGGTCAAGAAAACACTTTAAATCTATTTAATAAATAATAAAAATGACGTTTTTATTGTTGAATTGAATGTTTTTTTCTGTGAAAGCAATCGTATGGTTATTTAGACAACAAAATTAAAGAATCTGGAGGTATCAGTCATAATCATACGAAATTGAATTTTTATAAATTTTAGTGAAATTGTACACTTTTCGTGAATTCACCCATTAATGAAAAAATTTTTTTTATTTATATTTCACTTATTTTTGTCAAATGCCTTTCTTAATTTTTTTAGTAAATCAACACAAATAATTCTACAGGAAACATTTTGTTTTTCAGATGGTTAAAGTATTATCATCAATATCGAATTTTTTAAACGATCTAATTCCTTTTTTACATCTTTGATTCAAATCTATTTTACATTCATTAACTGAATTTCCTAAACAATGCCACCTTCGATGTGTCTTTAATTATGTGTTTAATTTTTTTAAAGACAAAATCAAACACATTAATAAATTTTTCACATCAATATAAACTTCATTTGAATGTATACATATAATATTTAAAAAAATCTGAAACAGTCTGATTCAATTTTTATTTTATATTTGAGAATTAGAATCACCAGAACAATCAAATCGTCGATGGGTTATGTGAATTTAGATTCCTCAAAGACGTGATTAGACATTTTTTCTTGACATGAAATATTATTTCAAAGATATTTTCCAAATGTACATATCAAATTCAAAGAATCTTAAACAGTCGATATTAATGAGAAGAATAAATCCCGAGAAAGCGCGGTTGCAAGGTTTTTTGGCACTGAATAATGTGCCGAATGTTATAGTTTTTGATTCTTTTCTTCATCTTCAAACATGTTTGAATGAATTGAGAGTTACATACATAAATTATTTATTTTCGGATGACAGATAATTTTGTTTTTCACTATTGTTACTTATATTATAAGTCATAACTGATTATTGTTCAATGTTTGGAAATGATTTCCGACTTTTTACAAGAATTTCACATTTTATCGAAGATAATAGATGCAACCTCTAATTTTTACGTTTATGAAATATTTTGCATTTTAAATTTGTGACAAATCATAGAAAAACAATAACCTTGGCTTGCTCTTTTTTCACATTTTAAACTTATTGAAATATTCACTTGAATTTCTATTTTCATGATAGAATAATGAGAATGAATCATTTCTAATCGATAGTTTTTGAAATGATTATTTTTTATCAGAATTTGGGTCTGGAAAAGATTTCCTTTTTTTTTCTGCTTAAATCATTTGTTTTCATTTTGTGTATTATTTCGTTCTTATTTGATTGGTCAATAAATCGATTTTTTTTCTATCGCCATTGTATCTTTAAAGAAGCTTAGCGGTACACTTTTTCAAACTTTAAATAGGCTTTTTTGTCATAAATCCAATCTAGTTTGCTTTGTATAGCCTCAAAATCCTTATTCTCGTTTCACTGAGAATATGTTCACCAATATCCTCATGTATTAGGCTAAGTTAAATGAAAAAAAAACATTCTTACCCTTCATGCAGACTTCATTTTGGAGATGAGCTTAAGTTCATTTTGTATTTCAAAGAAAATTTAGTCGTTGTGTACATTGAGCAAGCAGAAATATGTGTGTACCATTTTCATTCTCGTAAATTTTTTTTAACGAAAATTAAAACAAATTGAACAATATCACAAATGAAAAAGTTTTACATTCACTTACATTTATCTTACTTATATGCAGGATATCCCATACTTATCCGGCATTTGAAATAACTTAGAAAATACGCATTCAACAAAAAAATATAAGAACTCGACAACTCCGCATTGGCAGAGGTTGTCGGGAACCAGAGAGAAGGAGCAGAGTTTCTCACGGATGTTACCATGTCCACTCATCAGCTGACACAAGTAGTGGTCAGGCTTGAGCCACTTCGCTCGCAAGCGCTCTCTTATAACAGGGAGATATTCCCATGATATTCTGCCTTTCGTCGACTTTGTCCATCGGTTCTGCCAAAGCTCTAGGGCAGAGCTTCTTATATATTCACGAACCAATCGAACTTCCTCGAGTCCGGCAGGATTGTATGCAAAATTGCCAATCTGAAACAGTTTACCCAGTTCCAGATTACGCTTACATATGTGCTGTTCCATGACCAGTTCAATCGGAAATTCTCCTGTGATGACTCCAAGAGCGTCCGATGATATCGTTCGATAGGCCTTTGAAACGCGCAAGAGAGCTTGACGCTGAATGGAGCAA